>JACXGI010000774.1:8178-117189 GCA_016801175.1 Esox masquinongy | reverse complement strand
CCATGATTGTGTAGCCTACAGAACTAGACTGAGAGACCATTTAAAGGCCTTTGCAGGTGTTTTGAGTTAATTAGCTGATTAGAGTGTGGCACCAGGTGTCTTCAATATTGAACCTATTCACAATATTCTAATTTTCTGAGATACTGAATTTGGGGTTTTCATTAGTTGTCAGTTATAATCATCAAAATTAAAAGAAATATACACTTGAAATATATCAGTCTGTGTGGAATAAATGTATACATTATACAAGTTTCACTTTTTGAATGGAATTACTGAAATAAATCAACTTTTTGATGATATTCTAATTTTATGACCAGCACCTGTATATGAATGTTTCCATTTGACCACATGGGGGCTCTATTGGAAAGGAAAAACCATACATGCCAACTATGGACATAAATTGGAAATGTGTTATGGTAAAAAATGTGCAGTCTGGCTAGTTGTAGCTGAATGCCGAAACCCACTAAATGCTGTTTGCAGTTTACATTTTTTGTTTTTGAAAGTTTCATACCTATTACATCTGGGACTTGCAACAGGTACAAAAACATTTTGTTAATGAACTGTGTTTGCAGAGAAGAAGCAATCTTATTTTGTCTGCACAAATGTATGAGTAATGAGATTACCCACAGGCAGTCAGTTTGAAGGCACCGTCTGTGCGGTCTCTGACAAGCAGATGTTCCAGTTCTTCAGGGAAATGGAATGAGACCAGGCAGTTCTGGGCACTGAGAATGTGGCACTCCATCTAAACACCTCCACTTTTACTGGGTAGGTTGAACAGTGTGGAAGAGAAAGGTACATTTATTATTTAAAAAATATATTTTCAAAACTGTGGGAGACCTAGTTTCTGGCATTCTTTGGGCCGGTTTCACTGATTAACACAGACACAGATTAAGCCTAGTCTAGGACAAAAAAAAAAAAACAAGTTTCCAATTGAACATGATTTTTCAGTCCTAGACTAGGCTTAATCCGTGTCTGCGAAACCCGCCCATTATGTTAGGTTAATTTGAAAGTGAAAGGATGAGTTGTGATAGCTGTGCAAAATCAATTCTGACGTGGAGATGCGGAGCAATAAGTGTATGTGGACAGAATCTCAGACATCACAATTGGTTAGATTAAAATCGAGATCAGCACCCAATGGGTATACCGCATGCACACAGGAAAATGTTGTGTGCAAGCTTTTCTTTAGGTGCTGAAATACATAGTTAAACTATGATGTACAAGCTGCATAATACTTATTGCTCCACCAGTTGTACTCCGCTAGGCATCTTATTTTCCCACTCTTCATCTGTCTCATTGCAATGAATGAGTAGAGCAGGTAGTGTGTGCTGACAGTCTTGATCATGTTACTCCCATAAGTTTTGGTATACTATTGTGAATAGGACTTTTTCTATTCATGTTTAAATTCACATGCATCCTGACGTTCTTAATGACACGCTTTAAAATGAGTGATTTTAGGAACTTTTATTAAATTACAAAATCTCACAAACAAAACCCACTATAGGCAATCAGCCCATTTTAAACATGACAAGGCACGTGAAAAGTTAAGCTCTTAAGAGCTGTAGTGAAAAACATTGAAAAGCATTTTAGATCTTAAAAAAGCTTTGACAGTAATCTCAGTGCACACAAGCATTTCAGTGAGGAATTGGAACATTATAGCTATAAATGTTGGTTTGGTGGGAAATTTATAAACGTAGAAATGGAAATTTCTACTTTCATTTCAGTCTTTCCCATGAATGGCATAATAATCCATATGAATCCTGACAGGGATCCCACTATTCCTAAAATACGAAAAATGATTAACATACCACATAACATTTTAAAATGTCTGTAAATTGCAAGGGTTTACAAAATCAGTACTTGGTTATTATACGGAATCTGAGGATATCTTGCTCTGCACAAGGACGACAATCTTAACACAACAGAAGGATATGAACATAGCAGTTCTGTAGCTCTTGACCTGCCACTTGGTTTGTCCTTTAAAATACATCCGTAAACTTGAAAAAGGATGTTTTAAGTCTGTAAATACCAACCGATACCACCAGCAGGTGGCATTGGAGAAAAAATGATTTCCCAAAATGTGTATTTCAATAGATCTAATTTCTGAAAAATCAAATGTTTTACATTTGTTTAAAAAAAGCCTTCTAAAAACAGGTGCAGATTGGTGCAAACTTGATGTACATTTGCATACAAACATCTGTGGCACAAAGCCTTCAACAACCACTTTGGCAAAACTGAGCATGTACCTCAGAGTCCTCCATCCCATTAAAACTGAGGAAACATATGACCTTCAATTACCTTGAATTGTACATTACAATAAATACCTACCAGACGTAGCTGTCAGTGACCCTTCAAAATGACTGGTTGGGTGATGTGCTTCCATCTTACTTTCCACATTGTTCCTTATGCTATTCAGTGGTTTACGAAATATGTTGTACATATTGGTGCACTGTTACACTAGTTCTTTAAATATTGCCAATGTTCAGCCCTGACATACCAGAACACATTGTTTCTGAATGATTTTGGCATAACCTTATTTGGCATATGTAACACATACTTCAAGACTGAGGAAGTGAGACAACATGCTTCGAAATAATGATTCAAAAACAGTGTTCCAGAGTACACTATGGAGGCATTACATGCCAAAGTTCCTGATGAGGCATATAAACACTCACTGGGTTGTTTGCATCTCCAATGTCACCAAAATACATCTGGAAAAGACCGTTCAGCGCAGTGGTGTTTCCTATGTATGTCCCACCTATCCTGTTGCCCTTGGCACACTCCCATTAGGGAGAATCAGTCAACTTGGCTGGGTAGAACAAGTTTAGGGTAGTGGGGATCCTTTTAAAGGAGCAGGGGTGTGCGTTCGCTGGCAGGTTCTGTCCGGCCGGTCAGCAGCCGGGCGTGAGCCAGGAGACGGCTACGGAGCGAGGGCGTGTGGTGACTTGGGTCCAGGACATTGGTCCTGCGGCGCTCACGCTCTTGCTGCCACATGAGGTACGGGCTGGGAGGGAAGAACGGCCGCGTGCGCTCCCGGCAGAGCTGCAGGGTGATCCCCGAGATCCCAAGCACCGCCCACACTGTGATCATGATGAAATCTGGAAGACCAGGAATAAGATGGGACCAAAAGAGGTCAGTGCGAAAATGTTGGAAAAAGTTTAACCACATGCGGGTGGAAAAATAAACTACATTGAATTGTACTTACCGATGTCCTGGAAAGGCACATCCGTGAAGGCCTTGCTGAAGTTGTTGTTGAGGAAGCGCTTTAGAATGTTCAGGGTGATATAGGACAGGCTGGTGTACACATAAGCATTCACAGCTAGCACCACGGCATAGGCTCCAACAACACCGCACGTCACAATGTTACCCTGCAGACACCACAATCACACAGCAAAATTACCCAGAGGACCCTCTCGAAGCTCAAAAGCATTGGAAGTTCTATGTCCTATTCAAAGTGTGAGGAGACTATGCACTGGCATCGTAAAGTCATTGTAAATTGGGACTGCTGGGTTGGGCCTACCTCTCTTGGCCAACGCACAAAGAAGATCGGCACCACCATCACGATGCAGCTGAATGTCACCCAGAACACCACGTCCGAACGGAACACCTCAATGTCACCTGAGATAGTGGTGATGATAACATCTTAACATAACATACTAAAACAGCTATTATAAAGCGGTTACCATATTCTTCAATTTCACACAGCAGTGATCTGATGATCTAGCTTGAAGTGGTAAATAAAACTCTTACCGACAGGCATGAAAAAGAAAGAGGAGGAGACAAGGAAACCCAGCATGAGGCCGACCACAATGACACAGACCATGACCGACCCAAACCGCCACCAACTCATCACCAGGACAATACCCCCGACTACGCCAATCACTGCAGTCAGGGCCAGGCGGACTGCAGACAAGACAGACACACTTTCACTACCTTTGTAGAGGCCCAAATGAGGCTGAAAAAAAACTTCCCCTTAGTGACTTAACAGCAAAGATCAGTGTGCATAGAAGAATCGGCACCCCCCATGAGTACGCTGAACTGTGCGCGCTATACAGGGATCACTTTGACTAACACGGTCACTTCCACATACAAACCACTAGTGAACACCCAAATCAACTGTAACATAACCATAAAATTGAATGCAAAATCATTTTCTAGGCCTTATGGATAGCATGTGAAACACCTTACTTTAATGTTCTAATTTACCAATGGATAGTCTGATTGCATTTCCCAGATATGGAGACAAAGTAACATATCTTTCAACTAAGCGGATCTGATTGAACAATAGAAACAAATTGTATTCTGTGCTTTCAGTGGGGTTTGCGTGGATGTTTTGATATTCAGTGTACATTATTGTAGAATTCAGCCATGACAACGTGGCAAAGTAAAGCTTCCTATTCAAATCAGATAAAGGCATGAGAAAATGTACTGTCTAATTGAGACATAGGAGATTTGGCAGGCTGTAAAGCCAGGAAAAAGTATGACAAGATAATCTAGAACAATTGTGTACTACGTTAAAAGAAAAACAATGAATGTCTTAGGAAATGTAAACTCGAACTTACTGTCATAGTCTAGGTTGGTACTTCTTGTGATCAGTACAAAAAAGAAAAATGCTGCAAAGCCAAAGCCCATACAGAAAAGCTCTGTTAGAGAGAGGGGGGGTGAAAAGGAAGGACAGTTTAATATATTAGAAAACAACACAAGCAAACAGTTCTACTTTTTGTCGCATATCATCAAAGATCGATTTCCTAGACCCTATTATTATTTTTCTTTCATATTATTTATAAACTTTGTGTGTGGGAATAACAACACCTTTAACCTCCAGCTATTTACATTAGCTGGCTGGCATGAACTTTGAGCAAGAGTTGGACTGAAAGAACAAACTGGGAAATAGCCAGCTGGGAATGACTAGTTATCAGTGGTGTTCTATGCTATGGATCAGGGTATGTACTGGACTTCCCAAAGTTACCCTACAGTGAAGTTGTGGCAAGTTTAATTTGCTCAAGTCAGCAATTTTCTCCTCTACTCACCACATTTAAAAAAGCGATGCCCAAAGAAGCACACAAAGAGGCCAGCTAAACCAGTGATTGTGAAGAAGATCTTGGTTGATATCTTCCCTAAAACAAAAGACATCAAACTTTAGTCATTCTGTCATAGTTATTCTAACTTGTTATTGGTCCCCAAATAGAGCAGCAGGCCAGTACACTCATATTTTTTTGTATTTTACTCATTGCTTCATAACTGTTGACTAAACTTGCCATATGGGATCAAGTCAGTTGATTGAAATCAGCTGACAACATATTCTTAGGGGACTGGTGTTGACCATCCTATAACTGAAATACAGCTCCGGAATTAAGAGCACTCAGAACTTTCCTTTTCAACTTTTTTGGAAAGGAAAGAAAATGTTGCAGTGGTCTCTTAATTTTTTCCGGAGCTGAACATGATGTCCTGCATGCGGCATCTTATAAGATTTCTCAAAAAATTGTTCTCAGACCTAAGTGCCAAATGACATTATATGCTTGTTTCCCTTATGTCCCTTCTGGCATGTAGACCGGTATATTCATATTTTAGGCCATATCTCAATTACCGACAAACTGACTGACATTTCCATGCCCAAATACCTTTTCGGCCCAGTGCTACTTGTCCCACTTACCGAGCGTGTCACAACCATCCAGGGTGGAGGTGAAACTGCAGGCGTAGGTGTGAACAGGGATGTAGGAGGAGGTGGTGTTAAGAACTGGGTCTCTGACTATGACAGAATAGACAACACCCTGGCCTGGGATGGAGCTAAACACTACTTCCGTCTTATCACTGGACAACAGGGTCATGAGCTAAAGGGAGAGAAAAATGAAGAATGCTCACCATATCAAAACCAGCTAGTTTACAGTTCCCATATTTTACAGTGTCTTTTTGTACCAGTCTATTTTGAACTACATTTACACAGTCATTGTCTCACCCTTTTTCCATGGTCTTTCATGCTCTGCACATTGGCCACACGCTGGATGCTGGTGATTAGGCTCTGGTCTGATAGATCATTCTCAGGCAGGAAGTACCGGTAGATGTCATATCTCAGGCGCCAGCGAGTGTTTTCTCCCATGTCAGTGTCACAGGGAGGTGGATTGGAGCCTCTGGGGGGGTCATTCCATTTTCTTTAAGACTAAAAAGATATTTTCTTTCTACTATCTTGGTTACTATCTTGGCACAGTATTTATATATTTATTAACGTTCTTTGCAGGCGCATGCAACTCAAAATTATTTGTTGACATTTCTGGTTGCCTAGTTATGGACATTGGTCCCAATTTAGACCAATGCACTTCAAAGCTATCTTCAGAGAAGGTTAAATGTCAGCATTTAAACTTAGTGTGCCATTAAAACTACAAATCAGTTTCCTCGTCCAGAAACATTTAATATCCCCTGTGAAAACATGGTGATTTATTCACCCAAGAGATTGTTGTGCGTCAGGACCTTAAAGTCACAGAGCGTAAGGATGTAGTGCATGAAAGTGCCATCTAACAATCATAGTGATGTTTATACTAAGCCAGAGACAAAAGTTTACAGAAATCACAAGTAGTTTTGTAGCTAAAAACAAATGTATCAGTTTTGTTGCTGACATGCCTTTGTGTTACCTTTCAAATAGAAAAAAACAAGTAGGTAACTAATTCAAGACATGGTCAAATTTGAAAGGTTTTAGGTTTGGTATAAATGGTTCAAATCATACTGCCCCAGACCAATTTGGTCTTTTGGTTTTTCAACAACTACTTTTCAAATTCTTAGTTAAGACCAACAACCAGAGGCCATTGTAACATTTTAGCTGATTCATGCACAACAGGAAGATTAGCAGACATGAGTATTTATGTGGAAATGCTAAAAGCCACCACTTCCCATAACCTGGCCATCAGATCTGTTTTCGAGGTCTTGACCTAGCCTAAATAACAACTTTAATTTCTTTGAGAGAAAAAAAAATTAAAAATAAACTTTCCCCTGAATCTAAAATGCTAAAGTAGGGTTCTAATAATTGTAGCTTTTCGGGTTTCCTTTCTGACAACACATTCCTAGCCTGAAATCTGTCTGCCACTAAGACATTCCCCTGGTCTGATTTCATAACAATGAAAGCTGTACAAGTGTAGGATAGCAAATAATGCAATTATAGGATGGGAATGTGTTTCAGTCACAGGACGGTTCTTGGCAAATTGATTTCTTTCACCATGGTGCCCTAAATCTACGGAGAGTGCTATGCCTCACATTCTTTGCAGTGGCAAAGAAGTGCTTAAATCCAAGAGGTTTTACTCCATCTAACGTGCTGTTACCTTGAATATCCAAGATTTGCAGGTGCAAAGCGGATAGTAGTCTCAAAGAGGTTGTAGTGGAGATAGACATTTGGGTCAATGTCTAGGTCAAACTCCAGATTACAAGCTCCAGGGACTGGGTCTACAAAGAAAAAAAATACATTTAAAACCAGCCGATAAGTCATTTTTTTTCTTTCCATCGACAATGCTGTAGTGGTTGCCGACAACCGAGAGTTAGTACAAAGGACTCTGCAGATGGCACACTGATGATTGGAGCAATTGTTGAGTGCAGATTACTCTATACAGATAAAATCAGTTTACTGGATAAGGCAAATAGCGTTGAAGTTTGTCCTCAGTTTCTCTATTTGTGCTGTTGAGTAATACAACTGACATTCTTGTCCTGAGGTTGTGCCTGAGAATTGAAACAGGCTCTATGTTTATTAGAGTTAAATATCCTGAAGTAAATATTGTAGTGACCTTGGTAAGTCCTCTACTCGCCCCTTCAAATGGGATATCCCTATTTGGAGCGGTGGGTAGTGCGCCCCTCTGGGGAGCCAAAGGTCGCGGGTTTGAGACGCTGCCCGCCAAACGCTACAATATCCTGAAACGCTAACAACGTTGTTTGACAACATAGCCTCTTGACAGGCAGTGTACTGTTCAAACTGGAAGACAACATGCTCACGTACATATCATTGGTATATCTTTTTTTGAGAAAGCAAATGACTACAGGAAGTGGTGTGTTATCTTGGGAAACATGAACATGGATAATGGAGGAGCACACACACCAGAGCTGGTATAGGGGAGAATGACCCCAGTGCCAGCCACAGAGTCCCCATCTGGCGTCATCAGGAACCAGGACAGCTCTGTCTGATCGGGTTGGAGAGGTGAAAGAAGACCCGAGTCCACTTCTGTCAGATAAAGGCCCTGCATTGGAATCTGCCAAAGTACAAAGGGAAAAACAGGCGTCAGTCAACCAGAAAAACGCCTAGACCTGCCAGTTAGTCAGTCAACAACACCACAGCTCTAATCCATAAAACTCAGTCGTGAAAATAAAGCCTGAAATGCCATGAAAATCCATGTGCCTTGTGTTCTTTCAATGTACTGATCTGTCTGACAGAAGTAGTCTGTTTCTGACCAGGGGAGAAATAAAGATGCGTAGTCATGTTTACTTACATTAACTGCTTATGTTCAGTAGATTTGCCCCATTACAGCAGGGAAGAGTTTTAATTTTTCACTTACAGTCAGAGCAGGGTTATACCATGATTTAGGACAAGTTTGAGTTAGTTACATTTTTACAGTATTAAGAGGGACAGGCATTAACAAAGATTTCAAACAAGACCAAGGAGCTTGTGACCAGCCCAACACATGACTACAGCTTTGCTCATAAGGAGTATCTGCAAATCTCACAAGACTGCAACAAGTGGGTCAGTAGAAAGTGTGTATGTACAGTGCCCTCCATAGTCGTTAGAGCAGTGAAGCATTTTTTCTTGTTTTTATTCAATACCCCAAACGTTTGGATTTGTAATCAAACAATTAATAGGAAGTTAAAGTATAGATTCTAAGCTTTAATTAAAGGGTATGTAATACATTTTGTTGCACTGAAATAGGGGAATTACACAAAAAAGGATTATAATTTCTAAATGGTGATAAATGTACAAAGAAACCCTCCAAAACTGAGAATCTATACTTTAACCTCTTAGTAATGGTTTAATTTTAAATCTAAACCTTTGGAACCAGTAGAAGAAAAAAATGCTTCACTGTCCAAAAAATGACTAATTATTCCCTCCGTCCTCTCACCCTGGTGTAAGACAGCGTGGCGTTGTCGTGCTGTGTGTGGAACTGGAGCGTGATGAAGGCTACTTCAATGGGGATTCTGGAGACCACTGCCTGCACGGTCTCATTTTCATCCACTCTCACTTCCTGGAAGGTGTTGAACAAGAACTCCACTCGATCTGAGAGAGGACACACATTTTATAGCATTCAGCCCAGATTACTGGCAACCTGTTACTAGGTACATTTATATCACAGTGGCCTCCAAAATTATTTAAAAATAACATGCAGACAAATAAAATATTATGAATGGGAGGACCCCCTGAATGGTTGTGGTTGTAGAAGACTTATAATATTAACTTCAGTGTATTAATATTACACTTTCACTGCACTTAAAATATTTTCAAAATATACACTGGTAGCCAAGATTTTGGAATAATGTACAGATTTTGCTCTTATGGAAAGAAATTGGTACTTTCATTGACCAAAGTGACATTCAACTGATCACAATGTATAGTCAGAACAATAAAAACATGAAAAAGTCCTATTACAATTTGGAAAAAAACCCATAGAACTTCCTAAACTACTTCAAAGAGTTCGCATAAAAAACATCCTCCACATGCAGCAATGACAGCTTTGCATATCCTTGGCATTCTAGCTGGCAGTTTGTCCAGATATTCAGGGGACATTTCACTCCACGCTTCCTGTAGCACTTGCCATAGATGTGGCTGGCATGTCGGGGCAATTCTCACGCACCTTACAGACATTCCTTTGCATTTCCTCCACCATGCTTGACTGATGGTGTTAAGCATTCCTCCAACATCTTTTTGTTCATCCTTCGTCTCTGATTCATCCATAACGCTCTTTTCCAATTATCTGATGTGTGTTTCTTTGCCCACTCTAACCTTTTCTTTTTGTGTTTCTGTTTCAAAACTGGCTTTTCCTTTGCAATTCTTCCCATAAGGCCTGCACCCCTGAGTCTTCTCTTAACTGTTGTACATGAAACTGGTGTTGAGAGGGTAGAATGCAATTAAGCTGTCAGCTGAAAACAAATGTCTCATACCTTATTGCATTTTGGTGCAAGAGGAGTACATTAATTTTCAATAGAAAATTAAGTTTGGCTTGCAGGGGCAGTTACACTGAATCTGTGTGGTACATCTATCAAACATATGCAAATGGTATACATGTACTTCTACGGCAGGACGTTGTGGGCAACAAACCCATTTCTCCCAAGCCGTTTCCACACACAATTTGAAGAAAAAAACGAATGCAAGAACCACATAAAACGCACAACTGCCTACGCAACGCTGCAAAGGAAACTAAGCATATCACTGAAATCAATGTAGTTCTGTTTTACCAACAAACTGTAGGCGGATGATTACAGTATCTCACGTCAATTTGTAAAATCTCCTCCGCAAAAAACAAAGCACACCCGGAAGTCTCGCGATGATTGCACCCCCGCATTTAATATCGGCGGTATAGACCTGTGCAAATCTTTCACCCATATATGACAGATTATGTAGGTTATGTATGTAATGTACATTTCGCAAGCAATTATAACTGAGGTTTAAAATACATCTTCGCAATAGTAGTTCGACTGTGGACTGTGCGAATTTTGCTAAATCCTGAAATTAGAGTTTAAAATCTAGCTGTCTGCCAGCAGCCTTCACATAATCTTCAAGTTCTAGAAGTTAGCCTATACATTAATGCCAATTTGGCAAAAGCATAGCATTACTTACTTTCCAATTGTGCTATAACTCCATCATAGACGAAGGAATATACCCAAATGTACATTAGCCAGGTGGAAGTCATTGTTTTATCCTAGTCTTCTG
Source organism: Esox masquinongy (assembly GCA_016801175.1). Lineage (NCBI taxonomy): Eukaryota > Metazoa > Chordata > Actinopteri > Esociformes > Esocidae > Esox > Esox masquinongy. Next base: position 106,304 of record JACXGI010000774.1, on the reverse strand, counting down.
AAATTTGCAAAACATTTGCAGAGTTCTACAATGACGGCTTTCGTGCGCGAGGCCAGTACCACATATTGTGGCTATAAAGACAAAGTTGATTTCATTGCTTCTCTTGCTGTCTTACAACAAACACATCAACCAACGCCGGGACGCTCAAATACACTGCTAAATAGTGTCTAAAATGTCAGTTGCAACCTGCAACAAGCCACTTCCTCCAGCAAGACGAAACAAACTGGGTAGGTCTTATAGAGATAGCTAGAGAGCCACGCAAAACCACTAGTAGTGTCTAAAATGTCAGCTGCTGCCTTCTACGAGCCACTTTGCGACATGAATGAAACTGGGAAGGTCTCATATAGAGATCCATCTCCATAGAGAAGGATGGGGACTGAAACAGTAACTCATTTTGAGTCCAAATGAGAGCTTCCACCATTTCAGAATAGTCAACGGGGTGGAACATGCAATGGGTTAAACGTTAAGGAAGGTATCACATGGTCCATCCAGACGGGTCATGGGGAAATCAACCAAAGCATTATACTAGTGGAAAAGAACACTGACTGCTTCTAAATGAAGATGTCCTCAATGGCGCTACCCGTAATAGTCACAGTTAATCAGTACATTTAAAAATACTCAGATTCCATCTAGTTGTAACGGGGCTGCTAGTGGTGAACAGAATGGAACAGAATACACTAAACCAACTTAAAGTTGCCATGTAATTATATACAATGGGTGGTGAACATATGAGGCAATATATGGGATATGATTGACGGGTTTATAATACACTGTACATGGACTTATAGTTTATACACACATTTATAGTATCAGTATCATATATCGAGATCCAGGCACTAGCACAGGTGGGGCTCAACCTGAGCTGTGCACATGGTCCTTTTTGCCCCTCTACACTTACCAGGAAGGCTGGGGGCCCAATTACTTTCCTTGGAGTCATACATGATTTTAATAGAGGGTAGGTGACAGCTGAGGACCCTTTCTACACACAGTACAATGTATTGATAGTTGATAAGAGATAATGATTTAGCTGAACAAACAGCTGTGCCTTGAGTCTCAAGTGGGAGGAGAGGTCAACCTTCTGATGTCCACCACCTTTATGGCTGTGTCTGCGTTAAGTTATATATATTCACACCCCTAATGAGATAGACATTCATTGTCTTGTATCCAAGTTAATAGCAGGTCTCTATCCCTAGTCTATTGTGTGTTCCAGAGCACAATATGGATCGATTATATCCTCACCAAATATAACTTGTTTATAGGAAAAATATAGCTTGTTTATATGGAAAATAAAATTATTGTTGAAAAAATCTTAGAATTTTGTGCCACGTCTTAAAATTCTTCAAGTATGATGAATTGTCAGAATTTCAGTCCCATTTCAACTCCAATTCTAATTTAAGCCAGCAGGAGGCATGAATGTAACAAATATAGAGCCTGACATTTAGTGGGGCAGTTAAGCCAAATAACTGACACATTTTGTGATAAAATCAACCATTTAGGCACAGATGTGGATGAATGCTTCCTTAAAAGATTTAGACAGCAGAGTTTTTTATGTTTTATAGGGGCCTTGCTGTGAACCTAAAAAAATTATCACAGCATAATATAGTAAATACCTATATGTTCCTCTATAAAGGAGCTCTGTTAATATTGTTTTATTTATATGTATACTCCTTCAATCCAAGTACACTCAGTGACCAGTTTAATTGGTGCCTCAACCTCTTTCAAGGAAATGGATCACTCCCATAGACAGAGTCATGTGGCTGTGACTTGCTATATAAAGCAAGCAAGCAGGCAGACATCAAGGCATTCATGAACTGTTTGGTTATATGTTAGAGGCAAACAGGCAGGCCACCAAAAGGCAAATAATGGCACCGTACAATAGTGCTGTCCCAAATGGGATCTCTGAATGCACAACTCGATGGTCTCGTCAAGGGCTATTGCAGAAGACAACTGCACCGGGTTCCACTACTCAGCTTACAACATCAAGCTGCTCCAGTAGATAGTGGAACACTGGAGTTGAGGAGTGGAAAAACATTGCCTGGTCCAACTAATCCTAGTTCAACTTGAGTGGCCTGCACAGGTTCCTAGACCTCAAGTGAATAAAGCATCTTATGAGATGGAACGGGCTGTTCGCAGCATCAATATACCACCATCCAATCTGGAGTAACGACGTGATTCCATGTTATATTGACCAACATCCCTGTGGAACATTTCCATCAACCTGTAGGATCCGTACCCCAAAGAATTCGGGCTGTTCTGGAGTGTCTGGCTTAGTGCTGGAAAGGAAGCCTGAATAAATTGTCCACTGACTCTTGATTCATTGCACACGTCGACTTAAACCACTTTTTTAAAATAAACATTGCTGGACGTAAGACTAAAACATGACCAGAAAATCGAAAATAATTTTAATATTGTGATTTTGAAAGATATTTTCTTAGGCATTTTATGCTTTATCGGACAGGAAGTTGGTGCTTGAAGAACAGTAGGTTGGATTTGAACCCACACCACTCAGGCTGCAAAAAATAAAAATCCATCAGAGAGATAGCAGGAGCACTGGTGAGCTCTGCAACACAAAAAGGCCTGGATGTCCACGGAAGTCAACAGTGGCGGATGATCGTAGGATCCTTTCCATGGTAAAGAAATACCCCCTCACAACATCCGGCCAAGTGAAGAACACTCTCCAAGATGTGGGCATATCATTATCCAAGTCTACCATAAAGAGAAGACTTCACGAGAGCAAATACAGAGGGTTCACCACAAGGTGCAAACCATTCATAAGCCTCAAGAATAGAAAGGCCAGATTAGCCAATAAAACATTAAAAAAGCCAGAACAGCATACTTTGGACAGATGAAACTAAGATCAACCTGTACCAGATCGATGGGGAGAAAAAAGTACGAAGGCTTGGAACGGCTCATGATCCGAAGCACACCACATCATCTGTAAAACTTGCTGGAGGCAGTGTGATGGCATGGGCATGCATGGCTTCCAATGGCACTGGGTCACTAGTGTTTATTGATGATGTGACAGAAGTAGCCGGATGAATTGTAAAGTGTATAGGGACATATCGTCTGTTCAGATTCAGCCAAATGCAGTTAAGTCGATTGGACAACGCTTCACTGTACTGATGGACAATGACCAAAAACACACTGTGAAAGCAACCCAGGAGTTTTTTTTAAGGCAAAGAAGTGGAATATTCTGCAATAGCCCGAGTTAATCACCTGATCTCAACCCAATCGAGCATGCATTTCACTTGAAGACAAAACTTAAGGCAGAAAGACCCACAAACAACTGAAAACAGCTGCAGTGAAGGCCTGGCAAAGCATCACAAAGGAGGAAACCCAGCGTTTGATGTCCATGTGGTCCAGAGTTCAAGCAGTTATTGCCTGCAGATGATTCTCAATGTAGCATCAAAAATGTTGTGTTAATTTGTCCAATTACATTTGAGCCCCTGAAATAAGGGGACTGTGTATAAAAAATGGTTACAATTCCTAGAAATTTCATTCAATATTTTTGTTCAACCCCATGAATTACAGCTGAAAGTCTGCACTTCAGTTGTATCTCGGTTGTTTCATTTCAAATCCATTGTGGTGGCGTACAGAGTCAAAATTATGAAAATTGTCAGTGTCCAAATATTGTAGGGTCGTTTTTACACCATATCCTAAAACAATCAAGGTAAATAGTAATTATGTTTCAATCAAATAAATACTATGCTATTTGCTTATGATCCTAGGGGCAAGACAATCAGTTCTGTTCTGGCCTGGTTACACATCCACAATAGATTGGTTCTGTTCTGGTCTAGTTACACATCCACAACAGCAGCAGGAACTGTGCTGGAAAGGACTATATGAAGGACAGCATCATAACAACTAAGGTTAGCATACTACTTTAAACAGGCATGATTGTTCTTGGAAATTTGGTATATCAATTTTTTCCACTAGGCAATTTGAATATAAATTGAGGCATTGACAATACAGATATCGCAGAAAGTTAGCCAACTTATGGCTGTTTATTGGACAATGTAACAAACGTATATTAGACGACTCACAAATCAACATTCAAAATCGGGCAAACAAAAAAGATTTTCATAAAGTGCTGATCAAGAAAATAGTTACAGTTACTTAAACATGAAGACAATAAAGGAGATCCAGATGACGTTACACAAATTAATAAAATGTACCACTCAATAGCTCTGTAAAATGATTAAGGACTTTAGTTGTCCCATAGTTGAAACCATATGAGAGGTATTCAAAGGATGTTAGATGCATCAGTAGTCATGTATGTAATAAACTTGCAGTCAGTCTGTTTGTGCAATTCTCATACATAAAACAATTAAACACATTAAGACCTTACTTTTTAGTACATTCCTCATGGCAGTCATTTCTAAAGGCACACCAGAGACATTCTTACAGTGCTTAATTTGACCTTTTAAAAGAGAACACTATCATCAATATCATCATCGGCCTGTGACAAAGAGAGACCAAAATTTATATAAAATCCATCAAGAATGCTTATTCACAGAGGACAAAACCTTTCATCCAGTTATATTTCCTGTCAATGATTTCAGACTTTGGTAACAATAACCTGCTTGCAATGAATATTAAAAATAAAATAAATCTATGTTTAAAAAAGTGTGCTACCTAAGTTTGCTTCACTTTCCACAGAATTGTCCTTTTCCCAGAAACAGAATTAAAATCCAACTTTGATATGCAATAGAAATATATATACACATCTCCAGGACAAAGCAGTTGTAACTTCTAAAGACCTGCTGGAAGAGAATCGTAAAAAAGGCTGTCGAGTAAAGGTTGGTTTAGAAGGCTTCCATTTAGTGTTATGCTGAAGGCTGTTGAGGTGAAAGATGAAATCAGTAATAAAGTTCTGAACCCATTCAAAGGTAATGTGAAATTCCACTCAACCTAAAGTACATTGCAACTGAAGCATGACCTTTAAATAACAGGACAATAAAAAGAGACAAATAACAAATATCAGAAAAACTGAGACAAAAAGTAATTATTTAACTTAAAACGGTAAAAACAGTAGCCACACAAAGGCATTTAGAAATATTATTCTAGTTAGAGTTTTGCTTGACAAGTGCTACATCTACACAGGTGTTCTGCTGAATTGTGGTTGGAAACATGAAGACACTGTGCTGACGCACTAATGTTTATTACTATGTCCCCAAAATACATCTCACGTCTTCTGCCTCCTACCGTTCATTTCAAAATATGGGTCCTCACTTTTGTTCTTCAGCTGGGTTTTCTTCATGACAGCAGTGTTCTTTTGGGAGGGGAGGACTTTGATGTTAGGGCTTGTTTTCTGGGGGGCCTTTATGGTGGGCTCAGATTTGACAGAGAGGATATTGGTGGCAGGTGCTTGCCTCTGCCCTGCCTTCTGTGCAGTTGGGATAGTTTTCTGGTTGGTCTTGCCAACAGAGGTAGAACAAGTGGAGGCCCCTGGTACCTGTCCAGGGGCGCCGCCATGTGCGGGAAAAGCCACTTTGGAGGTAGCCCTGGCTGGAGCTTGGCTTTTACTTGAGAAGTCTTTGCTCTTGGTAAGCGAAGTGGTGAATTTGGGCAGCGCTGCTGTGGCAGCCCTGGAAGTCTGAGTTTGGGTCTTGGCGGCCTGGGTTGTTGCTGGCCTGGGGGTTGGCACTGCTATCCTAGGGGCTGGACGGACCCGTCTGGCAGCATCCGGACGGTGGCGTGAGGTTGGGGAGGCAGGCCGCCTCTGAGGCATACGGCGTTGGGTGGCGCCGGTTGGGGGTCGGCTGTCTTTCTGGAAGGGTACCCTGGATGGGGCTGTGGTGGGACGAGGTCCTGTGATGGAGGTGGGGGTAGAGGAGGGTTTAGGATATTTACAGGAGGGCTCTGGACACACTGGACTCCGGGGCTGGGAGGGGGCGCTGCGAGGGGGGGGCCTGATCTTCAGCTTGGGGACAAAAGGAGCCATGGCTGGGGTAGAGGAGGAGGGGAGCAATGGTGCTCTGGGCTGGCTCCTCCCCTTCAGGAGGGAAGGGCCGGGGCCCTGTTGTAAAGGCCGGGTAGGCGACACCGCTGCCTCCTTCTTGCTGATCGGCAAGGGCAGATGGGTGGGCTTCTTAGGCCTGGAAAGGGGCATCTGAAGGGTCTTTTTTGGGTGTGCGGCTAGCCTCCGTGGCAAAACAGGGGTAGAAACGGGGGTGCTGGTGGCTTTGGAGGCCGAACCGGATGAAGACGAGGAGGGGGGTGAAGGGATGAGGTTGACTGCAGCGAGCGGGTCCATGTCGGGCGGAGGGGCGGAGGCAGCAGTGCCATGCCCTCCGTGGCCGGTCGGGCCTTTCTGGTAAGCCAGGATCTTCTGCTCCAGCGTGGTGAACTGGAGCACTCGGCCAGGGTCGTATTTGAGCAGGAAACCCTTCAGAGTGTCCCAGCCACCGCCTACCCGCACCATGACATGCTTCCCGTGCAGCATCTGCCATGGCAAGACAGAGGCATACGTGACATACTGTGTCTTTTTAACATTGTGTCTCTCTCTGTGTCTCTGAAAGTTTAACAACACCCATTTCTTAGTTAACAATTCCTTGAGAACCACATCCGGATTCACTAAAACTGGTACCAACAACCACCTACTATCGACAGCTACTATCTAATTTTTAGTTTCTGTTCGCTAGAAGTAAAAACACTTTTACTGTGTCCATGCTCAGTAGCTTGCTGCTCATGGCCAATAATGACGTAATCCCTCCTATAGGTCCAGCACTGAGAGCAACCGAGACAGACTTTTCCTCCTACCCATTTCATATGCTGATAGACTTCATCCTTCTTACCTCAGTATTGATTTACTTTTCAGTGGCGTAAGCACAACGTCAGCAGTAAATACCCAACGTAAATAGAATGCTTAATCCTAAAATCAGACTTTTCAAGTTCAAAGTCTTACTACATCTATCATTTGACTATCTTTCAAATGTCGTGGGTTAAAGGGGAAGTTCAAGGTACAAGGAGCTGACAGGTACAAACCATAGACTTAGAATTACGTAAAGTGTGGTAATTTAATTTCTACTGCACCTAACATACAGTAAGCCAGCCTGCCACTAGCCCTGAGACAACCTTTGGAGTAGTAGCCAGGTAAAGAATGGGGCTACAGGGAAGTGGTAACATTTATCTTGGTCTCTTGTCAGAAATACAGACAGAATGTGTCACTGACTTCAGACTTGCTCCCTCAACAAGAGAAATTAACCCCAACAACGCTATTCAATGCTTGGAAGTGTTCAGTATGTCACGTTTCTGCTCACCCGGATGAAAAGGGTCTTGTCACCCAATCTGTAACGGCCCTCTGATAGGTATTCTATAGACACTCTCTGGGAGCAGTTACACGGAGGCTCGTCGGTCAAGTGTTGCTCCTGTAACACAAAAACAAAGATGCATTTGCATACAGAGTCTTAGTTAAAGTCGCAAATACACAGAAAATATATTTACAGTGCCTTTGGAAAGTAATCTGACCTGTCCACTTTCTCCACATGTTGTATTAGTCGTTTATTATTTATAATTGAATGTATTCTTTGTTGCCAACAATCAACACATCACATAATGACAACATGAAAACACAGAAATTTGTACATAAGGATTCTGACCATTAATTCAGTACTTTGTAGAAGCGCCTTTGGCAGCGATCAGAGCTTTGAATCTTCTTGGCTATGCTTTTACTAGCTTTGCACTCCTGGATTTTGTCAGTTTAATTCGTTCTTGCAGCGCCAGTACAGCCGAAGCTACTGCAGAATTGTCCTGGTTGTGTGCTTCAGGTTGTTGTCGTGCTGAAAGATGAATCATGCACGCTTTGGATCAGGTTTTCCTCAAGGACCTCTCTGTCCATCCTTTCCTCAATCCTAACCAGTCGCCCAGTCCCTGTTGCTCAGAAATATCCGCATAGCATGATTCTCTCACCATACGCTTCACCACAGGGATGCCATTAGCCAGGTGATGAGTGGTAGCTTGTTTTTGCCTGAAGTATCTCTTGGCATTCAGGCCTAATAGTTTGATTTTGCTCATCAAACCAGATCATGTTTTTCCCTCATTCCTCTCAGAGTTGTTCATGTCCTACGCCTTTTAGGGGTCACCATGGTTCAGGGTTCTCACCTACCTCCGCCATCGGGGGTCAGCCTGTCAGGAATTTAAGGATCTGGTTGCTTATGGCTAGTGCCAGCTTCAGGTCTCACAGCAGCGTAGTTACGCATAGGGTGTTCTTCTTGTCTGAGTAGCGTGTGTTATTCTGTGACTGTTTAGTGAGCAAAGGTTTGATAGTACACTTATCCTTTTCACTGACTTACCCCAGGATGGTAAAGACCTCCATGCTGGCAGCACACAGTGAAGGTTTTGACTGCAGGAGCAGGGTCTGTCGTCAACAGCAAGGTCTCCTCCAGCTCAATCTCCTTTTCCAGCTTCACTAGCACAGGAGGCTCCACCCCATACCTGAGGAGAGGAATTGTTCCATTTGGTGCTCTACATTACAGGGATTGACCACAATGAGAATGGAAAACCAAGTCCACATTTCTTCTACCTTGTCAATAATTCTTCCTCACACTTAACACTGCTGCACCATCCCACACTGCATATCTAAAATTGCAGTCTTAACAGGAGCCATGAAAGATCAAACAAAGTGTTCATGCCATGCAATTTTTCCCCATCTTCCATCTGCATCCTCTCTACCAAGGGAAACGTACCTGGAGACAATGCGGCCAATCTCTAGTAGACACAGACAAACCTGCCTGGGGTCCTTGTGCAGAACTGAGGAGAGAAACACATGGGTACTGTAAAGGAATGCATGGTAGTACAGTACAAGTATATTTGAGGCCAGATCTTTTGAAGAGGGCCAACAAGAGCCGGATTGGACAAGTGGTGTTGCCAACCCATTACTTATAATGGGGAGTTATCCAAATAGCAATTAACATGTAAGTTCTCTATCTTCGAAGTATCCTATTATGTCATTATGGAGAAAGGCTTAAACAAATACCAGGACAATGGATGTAGTGGAGGCATCTGCTCTGTTCATTCATTATAGGCTTACAACTCAGCTCATGTTAATTTGAACCGATTAAGGTAAGGAGACTTTAATCAACTCCAAGGGTAGTGTGGCATGGTAACAGGAGTGCTGGGATGGGTATGGAGTCAGATCCTTTCTCAACTGCAATGCCATGCAGAGCTCCACTGATTAAATTGCAATGTTTTAGTTTGACTCATACCTATATATACATGTTCCAGCATGCTCAAATAAATAGAAGAGGAGTAACAAAATATGACACGTACCCAGGCCCTCTGACTCGAACAGGTATGTTTCCTCCACGCCTATGTGGCGACACCAGCCCAGGAAGTTGGCAGTGTTGTCACGAGCGAAGAAGGACCCTGGAGAGGCATTGCACTTACAGGCCACCTTCCTCATGGGAAACAACTGTAGGGAGAAGGCATTCAACAACCATTAGAAATCACCCGCCGATGCATTTCTTCACAGCTCACTTCAGATGGACCACAGGCCTCGGCCGCTTTTATGTTCCCCTTTTTTTCGCCCGACCGATGTCTCACCTTGCCCAGGTCTGAGGCCCCGCTGTGTGAGATTCTGGTCTGCAGGGCTCCGACCAGCTGACACAGCTTAACCCCGTTGTTCAGCTCCTCCATGAAGAACTCTGCCCTAACCTCTTCTCCTGCGAATCAGAGAGAGATAATGGGTCAACCCTAGGCTGCATATCCATGACCTGTACATGTCTGGTTCGCACAAACGAGACGACACTTGAAGTCTTTTTACCCAGCATGCTAGTGAGCCAGATGGCCAGGTCCTCCTGCATGGGCACCAGTGTGGCCTCATGGCGCACGGCGAGCCACTGGTCATACTGGAAGACGTCGGCCAAGCCCGGGCCGTGGCGCTGTGACAGGGGGCTGCGTGGACTTTGCAGAGGTGTGTCAAACTTCTCCCCGAACCACACCTGTTGGACGTCAAGGTTGAAAGATAACGAAGGGTTAACATGGTGCAGGTGTGAAGGCATTCAATCTTTCTGCTGAGACGGTTTTTGTGGTTCCGGTTCAGCAAAAAATAAAAATAAAGGCAGCTCACTTGGCTCAACAAAAGGCTCTGTTCAAGTTGTTTAGAATTCAACCAGGAACAATGAGAATGTCAAATGGGTGAATCAGGTGGAAAAGAAATTAAATGGCTGGTAGCCTACTGTTTATTATTCAGCTTTGTGTAACTAAAATAAATAGGCTACCTTATGTAGCATATGAAAAGCCTTCTAAACATTAGGAACTAACAAGGAGTTGGTAAAGTTGCTAGTGCACTTACCCCTACATTATAGGCAACAAACCCTCTCAGTTTATTGGTCGAATCACTATGTAAATTTCTATGTAAAATGGCATCTTTTCTCTCTCGTTTATATTGTCGTGTAAAAAGGATCTGAAACAGGGTACTGGACGTCTGTCCTAGGCAAACAGACTATCTTGCAGATTGATACCCTTGATCCAAGGGCACAAATTTCTAACCACATTCATATATTATGGTATACAATTTTGAAAGATTTAAGACTGAAATGTACTGTAAACAGACAAGAGAGAAAACATTGCCTTTGAGAGTCAGCAGTGTTCTGTGTTCATGACTTACAATGGAAGAATAGAAAGAGGATATAGTCAAGATATAACAACCTCTTCTGGGACCACATATTAGATGTCTCTGGTGACATTCCACTTGCACTGAGGGAAAGAAAATCAGCTGAGAGGAAGAGAATGCCTGGAGGTTGGTTCAAGCCTTTTATCCTGCAGTCACCACGGATGTTGATTTACATTTTGATCCACTCATACACACAGCAGAAAGTATTGTATACTCTCTCTGGCCCTGCTCACTAGAAGGTATTCTCAAAAATTATCTAAAAAAAGAATGCATTTAATTAAAAGCCAGAAATAGGTCAACATAATGAGACTACATTCTCACAACTCACTCTCCCCAGCCCCCTTCACTTACATAACCATGTTCTAAGGATAATTTGACTGGCTGACACACTGGGCTGGCAACCCAACAACATGTTGTTTTCTGACTACTTCACACCAAATAAGGCTAATTAGAAAAACAACAATGAAGAGCAGAGTGTTGAGGTACATAAACCTAGCAAGATTACCGTCATACCATTGGGGATTATTAGTGGTGGACTGCCCCTTATCAACTGACCTGATTGGATGCAGGTTACACAGATTTACCTGTTTCATTAATCCCCCACAAGGGCTTGTTCTAGTTAGATATCAATTTCATTGATCCTTTGTGGCAGTATTAGTGCGATTAATTCCAGAACCTTTTATTGCTCTTACAAAATAAAGAAATAGTTATGAAAGAACTACAAAAAACATAGGACTTCCCATCCATTAATAACAATCCAGGGTATTGTACAGGCAAGCAGACTAATTGTGAAAACAAATTAAGCTTAATCATATATAAGCCGGTCCACATGATCAATCTTGATAATCTTTTCATGCTTTATGTTGAAATAACACTAAACTGCTGTTTGGAATAAATGGCTGGACTTTCAGGTTGTCGAGGGGGGAAACAACTTTTCGATGATTGTAATAGAACAACGACTGGTTAAGTTATTAGACTGTAATAGACCAATGACTGTTCATCTGTTTAAGGGAGTCGGCACAAGTAAAACAAATATTGCTAAAACAGTTTCGACTACAATTTTTTCACATCAGATCAGCGATAACTTCAAGGAAGAGAGGAAGGACTCAGGCAGTGTCAGGGTTTTGTCTGCTCGTCCTTCAAGCTCCTCCTAGTAATTAAATCTTCCCATGGTTTTTGTTAACCTCTGACCCTTTCAGAAAAAAGGTCAGAAACCACAGGATGTTATTTGGGCTACTCAGATATCATACGGCCGTGAGAGCAAATTGAGGTTACGTTGCTGTACAGATGATCAAAAAACCAAAGCGACATTATTGGAAACAAACAGGTAACACGGTGTGAGGTTGGAGATGTTTTAAATAAAAGTCATAATGGGTCAAAAGCTGGGTCGGTCGTGATTTTGTTAACACCCAATATAGCCGAGCCATTCTGTTTATACCTGCTTGCCGCTGCTACCCTTTAGATAGGCAAATATAGACAGGACAGTTACTAGGTAGCAGAAAGGTTTTGGGACTGCGGCTTTAAGAGTTACCCCTCCTGAAGAAATCTAAAAACATTCACCAAAAACCTATTGTCATACCTGTATGCCAGCCTGCACTGCCATCACTGCGATCAGAGGGAATTCACCTCTTCATCCTGAAACAGACCAAACTGTTAAGTACATAGAGAACAGCATTGGAACATGGGTTACTAGGTATCAAGTTACTGTACTTGTAGGAAATAGTGAGTTTCCAGAAGAATATTTAGAAGAGTTTGCTGGCTCCTCAATCTCACTGGTGATTACATGCCCCGTTTATTTCCTGAGGACATTTCATCCATGTACATGTGGCTCATGCATCACCACGTCCTATCCAAGCGCTGACAAAGACACAGCACTATAAGAACATAGGAAACATCTGCTGCCGACACACACGGCGGTGACAATAAGGTCCTCTGGGATGAAAAAACATCTGGCTGTAGAAACACCCTCGATTTCATACATGATTTTAACCCTGCTCAGTATACAGTACCAGATTCACATATAGGTAAGAGCCTTTTCAGCTAAAGGGGTTTTCGAGCATGTTTGCAAGGTTTGGACAATATTTATTCAGCTTCTGTTATCAGCTGTACCTTCCAGTTAGAACAAAAAACAACCAAGGGATGCCAAGTAAATAAACCAGTGAAATAATACAAAGTAGCCTGAAAATAGACTGTGCTTCACCTTGAGACTGTGACTAAGCATCCAGAGTTCGGTATGTTTACCACATCTAGAGCTCACCTCTTACTCCTTCCTCTCAGGATCTGGCCGAATACCCAGAACCATCCCCTTGACCCCAAGGGTGTGTGTGTGTGTACGAGAGCAAGAGACAACAGTGAGCTGGACCATTGCATTAGCCTGACTGTTAAGTCAAAAAAGCTGCGGAAACACCCCCCCCCCCCCACCCGGTTTCCCCAAAACACATCTCACTTTTCCGTGTGAACAATTCACCGTAAACCCTCATTTCAGAACAGGCACCAAGAATTTAAGATACTCTACTGGTATAACATACCAGAGGGTCGGGCAACGCACACAGAGGAGAGAGGCTGGAGCCTGACAATTTCACTATCAAAGATGCATATTTCAGCTATGTAACACCCTGTTTGACAGACTGGTCATTATGTGCACACATTTTTTTAAATGCATTAAGTTACTCTGAAACAGCATGACAGATTAATGCGTCTGTCCGATGCTTTGCTCTCGGCATTGGACAGGATGACAGCAGTGTGGACAAGCAGACTTACCTCAGGACACAAGAAGTGGTCACGTATGAAAGGAGCTGCGTATAACCCCCAGAGACTCAGGAAAAAAATTAATAAATAAAAAAAAAAAATGTCCTCACTCTGCTTCTAACCATACAGCAGAAAGAGCAGCACAAACCACGCAGGCTCTAAATAGCCGGGTACAGACTTCAGAGGTTGTTATATGAGGAGCGATCAAGAGAGCAGGAGGGAGGAGAGAGAATAGAGGGAAAAAGAAGGAGCGCCTTGACTAATGAAGTGGCTCAGCTGAGATGCCCCCCTCCAGTCACTTACAAAGCTCCCATTGTTATTCTCATGCACGCACGCACGCGTGCGCACACACACAAGCCCCCAACCCGTCAATCATCCCCACACTCCCCCAACGCTGCCTGCCTGGGAAGCTCCCTGAGCTAGTGGAGTGGACGGGGTGGGGGGCTAGCCACTTCCTCATTTCACAACTCCCCAACAATAAAAAAAAACTGAAATAATAGCCAGTGGAAACATTGGTATGGGAAAGACAGAAGATGGGAAGGCAAAGACCAGGATTAAAATTACACATTTTGACTGAGCCCAGATCTGGGATGCCCTCAGAATAGTGGCTAGACTGAAGTTAGCATAATCTAACAATTATGAGGATACCCAATAAAAGCACTGCCAATCGTCCGATTCACATTACGGGAGTTCAATTAAGACTAACAAGAGTCTTCACAACATTTGCGTTGCATCTCCCAGAGATATCTGGAATGATTGCTGACTGTAGTGTAAATACACTTGAGCGTTTTTAACACTACGATAGTTTTAATGAGATGAATGAGATTTGTTGACAAATTTACATTACAGTTTGTTTGAAATGGGTGTAAATGTCAATTGTCAAAGGTCACCTTCCAAGGTAATGTGGGACACTGTTCAGACAGATACTCCCCAGAGCTACTGAGGTCTAAAGGCTGTATCACTCAATGTGTATTGGACTGGAATGAGCGGTGACACAGGAAGTCCACTTCTGTAGGTCCTTCCATCTAAATAAACAGAAAAACGATTTTGTCATTGGGAAGCTACTAAAATCATGTCACATTGGCACTGAAACAATCCTACCATCACCGGCAACAGCACTTGTTTGATAGAAATTGTTAGTTCTCAGGTTATATGCTGTCCAGGTCAGTGGTCTGGTCAAAGAGCATGCATGTTTCGCCTAATGGCGCAGCAACCGTTTCTTGGTCGGTCAGTGTCTACGGTAGTCAAGCAATCAATGTTCAAAAGTCCAAGAACACCTCAACGACATAAGTTAACTAGCTAGATAGTTAGCTAACCCACTTCTTCTGACAGAAAACAGCATTTGTTTGTGTTTAAGGGCAGTATGTTGTAAACTAGTTAAAAGCCCTGAAAACTCTTGTTCTACTGGGCGCAATATACACAGAGATTAGAACAAGAAAAGGGTTTTACTTTTAATTTCAGTAGGCAGGCACGGGAGATGATAGGAGCGGACAAAAGGAGCACTTGTCTCTACAATGCTTTGAATTTAGGGCCCCAGTGCGCAAGATGAGAGAATGCCTCCCTGTTTGGACCCAAAGTAGTGCATGCCTTTCAAACTCACCACAAAACTCAAAATGTAAAGAAAGTAGTCTAAAAACAAAGTGAGTTTTATGCTGCTGGGTTGGCAGTGATGAATGTATGAGTGTCATTATGGAAAGGGCAAGACTAAACACTTGACACTGGGCGCTACCACGCACATTCTTCAGCGGTTGCTTAAACACTAACAATGCCCTTTCTCTGAACAGCCCTGTTTGACCACTTGGAAACTTTTAGAAGTCTTAAAAAGTGACCTTTGAGTCCAGCAAAAAAATGTACGGATATGCAGTTGAGCTTGGTTTTGTTCCACTGGAATCAGTAAACTTTGTTTGCTACATTACAGTATGTTGTTGGGTAAATTTATCAAAATCAATATTCAGTTATTAGGTAATCCTAGGTAAAACATTAGATTAAAAAGAGCCCATTAAACAATAGACTCAACACTCCAAGTGACTGTGACTATTTCTTTATATTAGCTTATTTTGATTGCACCGAATGAGGAAGCAGGAATACTAAAAGAAATTTAAAAATGAAACAACTTCAACTTTTTCCAAATGCACATGCTGACAAAGATGTTCATTCCGTTACTTACATTTTTAGTGATCTGGTCCTTTAAGGGGGTTATGTGTTGTGGTGCACAAGTGATTATATTATTATATTCTTACTGATGGTGGATATCCGTTTGTGAGGAAGTACATTGGGGGGCAGTTTAATGAAGTTGTAGGACTTTAGCCAAGCCTCTCTGTAGTCCTGAAGATAAACATGGAGAGAGGAGGGGGAAACTGGCCACATGTTCCCCACGCAGATCATCTTCTTGCCTAAGTAATCATTTAAGAGGATCAGGGGCTATTCCAGACATGGACGATCCACCACGATACACAGTCGCCAGGCACAACACTGCAGATGGCACATGCATGGAGCTTCAGTCGATCTGTAGCGCATCTTGGTGTACACATGCTGGTCCCATGTAGCTCACTAGGTATTGCGTGGTGCTTGCTACAACAAAGCTGTAGGGTTTGATTCAAGGGGCCAGTATGAAAATGTATCCACTCACTATTTGGCGCTAGGTAAGAGAGTATGCTGAATTAATTTGTTTAAAAAATATCAGATGTGCATTCGGTATGTGTAAATATGGGTATTTACCAAGAGTGGAACAGCTACATGACTCTTTAATATGAGAGTGCGTAAAGAGCTGAAAGCCAGCACATTGATCCGTGTGCTTTAACCTTACCCTCCTGCCAAACAGGATCTGCTCCGCTATCCCCAGAGAAAACTAACTCCTCCTCCCTTAAACTAGTCCTGCTGAGCCCCTTTTGTCTGATCTTAATTGCCCTGTCAGTTGAACGTTTCATTTGGTACCTCTTTCCATCAGAAATGAGCCTTGAATACATTACAGGAGTGGGTTCACGCTGGCTCGATTAGGCCTTTTTTTGGGTAGGGTTGAGGGTGACACGGGGCAGTACACTGTCATGCTGAAACACGAGGTGATGGCGGCGATGAAATGACACGGCAATGAGCCTCAGGATTTTGTTGCATTATTACTGTGCATTAAAACTGCTTTGAATAAAATGCTATGGTGCTCTTCATCCATAGCTTGTGCCTGCCCATACAATAACCCCAGCTGTAACTATGGGCCAATCTGTTAACAACTTTGACATACCAAACCTCACGCCATGTGAGCATTTCCCAGTGGAAAAGCAAATGAGCTTCCCTGAGACTGTTTCTAACAGTTAGTAAAAACATTCATTGGTTGCGCAAAAATATAAACAGAAAAGAGTCACAGGAAGCATAAAGATAGACTCCTCTCTGTCAATGAGTCAATTTTCATGATGTCATTTCTGAAAGTTTCTATAGAAGAATGTCAACTAAACGCATGTCAGTATATCAGTAAAGCTGAAAAATATAATATTGAATAAGGTAACTAGCCATGAGGAAATTTAGGGAGGTGTAAAGTGAAAGATTTGTTTTTTTAGCTGTTAGGCAGTAATGAAAAATTAAAACCCTTCATGAACACCTTTAAATATGTATTTTTTTTTAGTACCAGTAGTAGTGTCACACCAACCAACGTATCCTGTGTGAAGATCCTGAATTTATGCATGTTTCTCCTCAGTTCATCCTCTCTTCTATAACCCTTTCTCTGGCCCTCCAACTGCTCATAGTCTGTCCTCTAGTCAGCTGTACCCCTAAAATAAATTAGGGGTAATCCAGGATTTCATTATGATCTCCATTGTGTCCCCTAAAGAGGTAGCATAGGGGGGTTTAACCCATTAGATGTTCACATCTTGTCTGTGTTGCTGTGGCTGTCCTAGTTTGAGTCTCCTGGAGACTCAATTGCCCCAATGTGAGGCATAATGCAAAAGATCAGCCAGATGGTAATTTGGAGTATGCGGTCAGAATCTGAGCCGTTTTTGGGGTGCTCTCCATCTCATGCATTAATTAATTTGGAACTAATTCACAGTTTAAGTATGACCTTATTCCTAACAGGGTATTTAATCATTTCTGGCACCAAAGCTAACGCAATCATGAACAACATGATTCTATTGTATTTTATCATCTGCAGTGCACTTACAGCCTATGGCGCAGACCAGGAGCTAACGCAGCATTCGGGTGCTTTTCAGAACTAGCAAACTCAATGACTCCTTACAAGTCACACCTTGACCACGTCGGCACTGCCCATGCATCCGTGTGCCATCGTAGAAACGTTTATTTAGTCTTTCACCAAAGATGCAATCACGAAACCCATGCTAACAACCAAATGTGAACCCACCACATTAAATTGGGAAAAGTTTAAACATGTATGGACATTAAGAAAGATTGCCGTTACGAGAACATTTCGCCAAGAAATAAACTTAAGCCAACTGATGAGTAGAAGGCAGATTGAACAACACATGACGGAGTGGTGCCAGTTTCTGAGTTCCATAGTTCCTTGCAATTCAAGGTGTAGCTACATAGCCCAAGCATATGCAAGAAAGCATACCTAAATCTGTCAGACAACTTTGCAAGATGTTACATTAGGTTACAGATCGGCTGTTAGGGGCAATGGTGAGCAAATTCAGAGTTAAATAGAGTGGCGGTGTAGAAGGATGTTGTGGTCGGAGATGGTGGAAACACACCCAACCTTCACTCCAATGGTTGCAAGTTTGAATCCACAAAGGGAAATTTTTTTTTAGTTGTTTCTAACCTTAAGCCTAACCTTTGCCTACTGTGATACCTATCCAAACCCCAAACTTAACCTCAGTACTGTAAAACCAATACTTAACCCCAACCTAACCTTTTTTGTTTTGTAACCTTAACCCAAACCATAACTCTAACCTTAGTACTGTGATGCCTAAACTTAACCCAGACCATAAACCTAACCTCAGTCCTGCATTGCCTAACCTTAAAGTGAACCCTAACCTTAACCCCAGTACTGTAATGCATATCCTTAACCCTAGGGAAACACCCTTGATCTTCATAAAAATGGAGCCATTCTGTTGTGTCCTACCTGTAAATCGTAACTTGTGTTTTTGTAAATTTACGAGAATGGTCTGATTAAGCATATTTTCATGTACCCTAACTTAACCTATACTGTGGAAATTAGGCTGTAACAGACGTATGTATACAAAGTTACGTATTGCCCTGAGAACTAGATAACTTTTCCAAAAGGTAAATCTGGCAAAAAAATATTTTTAAGACCCTCTTTACTCCAGCGATGATAGTTTTCTAAATGTCTGTCCTTTGCTGTTTGTGTCCATGCCAACATCCACAAACAAAGTCGTTGGTAACTAGTCAAACACCTGTATGTGACGATGAAGGTCATTATGGAGATTCTGTACATGGTCACACCAGCAAAGAAGTTTGAAACTGTTTGAAAACCTTCAAAACAGTTTTCCAGACACTTCCTACACTTACTTAAAGGTTGACTATTTTGTAGACTACAATAATATGTACAAACATAACTAACGTTAGTACAGCACAGCCACGGGGCACTTGTTGCTTCCTCGTGTAGGCTGGAGAGGAAAGGCGAGATTTGTTCACGCCACGTAAAAATGTTGTTCTAACTCACCAGCAACGACGTTTGCTTTGAGCTTTGCACGATATCACGACTGTCGTTAATCTTTCATATATTTTCTTTCGATTGTTTCCAAGTAGCTTAATTCTGTGTCGCTGTTAGTCCGATATCGCTTCCTCGAAACTTGTTATTCTCCAACAACGTGGAATGCACTATTCAAAACCGCCAACCAGATCACACAGCCAATCCACATAATGGAAAAGGGGCGTCCTAACCGATCCTAACTCTCCCGCGGGAAAAGCAGGTAGGCGGATCCCATATACATTGGAAATATGTTCCAGATAGAAAGGTAGGCTCAGCTCAGAAATAAATCGCGATTTATTTTGACAATGACAAATTAATTGTCTTAATAGTAGCCTATATTGTAACAAATCAAACCCAGCCGGTGTTATTTTATTTGAGCAAATTGTTTGTTACTTTGTTTAATAGAGTTTACTGTTCTTACAATTTGGTATTTAGGCTATTGGAGGAAAGCGAAGCGAGTGAGATACACACTTATTTATTCGTTGTTAAAACCCCGTACAGCTAATAAAATAACAGTTTAAACTAATTTATCCGTTTGAAACATGTTTACTTAGAAATGTATTTAATTTTTTTCTTTAACTTTTTTCTTATTTAATCTTTATTTTCTAGTTGCTTTACCAATGTAAACAAATGTTTCCCATGCCAATAAAAGCCTTTTATATGAAAAATCTAATTAAATCGAAATTTAATGAGAGTTTTGGACTGGCAAAAAACAAACAGAATTAAACAGCAGATATATACTGCCCCTCAAAGGCGGTTAGTAATTACTGCTGGCTAAACACTTGTTTTCGGGGGCTTAAAATCAGTATAATTCTATTAAAAAAAGTATTTTCTAGTTACTTCTTTATTATTGACTTAATATTGTTTTTATTGTAAACGAAAATACAAAATGTACACTTTCCAAATTTTTCTGCCTGATGACGAGGTTAGTATTGGTCTAATAACTGGATAGGCTTAATAATCGAGAGATGTGTGCATGATTATGAAGATGGGATATGCAGAAAAACAAAACAATATAAAATAATGTGTATAGGTCTGGTTGTATAAGCAAATATAAATAAACCCCAGAAATTGGGGTTTAATTCTTCTCAACACTGTCCACGTTCTCTCTCCACTGAGTATCCCCATCTGTCTTATGCCTGCAAATAAATGTTATAAAATAAATAATACAAATACTGAGCTACAACCCCATCAAAATATTTGGTTTGACTGAGCCATATTGCATATTGCAAAACCTTGGAAAAATATTTTATTGTATAGTATACAATTTCTCAGAGAAAAGTTTTGTTTATCAAGGAATATAATATATATATATATATATATATGATGTTTTTTATAACTGGAAAATATTCCTGGTCTTTCAAATCAATTTGTTTTGCTTTAGTCTCAGATGATGTAATGGTTTGATCCTTATTAGTCAAATTACTTACATTGTAAATAATCAGAATAATAACTTAATTTATTACACCTAAAACAACAAATTGGAAGCAAGACCTCCACAAGGAGGAGCTATTTTCCAAGGAATTGGTTTACAGACACAAAATGTATTTTAGTTGAGATCCAGGAAATGTCAAGGACCTACAAGACAGAAGGACGTTATGTGCAATTAGAGCCCTGCTGAGATCTTTTGTCTTGCTGTGCAAATGCGTTGGCCATTGCCCCATTTATGCAATATGCTATAAAAGGCCTGTCAGACCTAATGAACACCAAAATGTGACATAACTGACTATACATGCATCTCACTGCTGCATGGACCATAGAGAAGGTTAAGAGGATATCCATTTATATTTTTCCAGATTTGGAGTTTGTGATAGCATGAATATTTCCAGGAACTTATCTGCCATTTTAATTTACTCACCTGGGTGGGACAGCGAAAGATAAGTAGTGACAGCTTAGGGTGTAAAAACTACATGACAAAGTCAACTAGTTCAATTGGAAGGATCAGCCAATGAAGATGAGTCCCACTCACTTGACTATAATAAAATGACAGACACCTTCAATGTTGATGTCCATGCAAAAACTGCCTTTTCAGGATCAGAATGGCCTTTATCCCTAAGTACATTTCATTGGTGTAAAGATGCTGCTAGTGGAAGACAACATAAGGACAGAATACACTTAATCATTTATATACAGTGAATATAAAAAGTCTACACACCCCTGTTAAAATGCCAGGTTCTTGTGATGTAAAAGAATGAGACAAAGATAAATGTCATGTCAGTACTTTTTCCACCTTTAATGTGACCTATAACATGAACAATTCAATTGAAAAACAAACTGAAATCTTTGAGGGGGAAAAATAAAAAACTTACAATAACCTGGTTGCATAAGTGTGCACACCCTTAAACTAATACTTTGTTGAAGCACCTTTTGATTTTATTACAGCACTCAGTCTTTTTGGGTAGGAGTCTATTAGCATGGCTCATCTTGACATGGCAATATTTGCCCACTCTTCTTTGCAAAAGCGCTCCAAATCTGTCAGATTGCGAGGACAGCTCCTGTGCACAGCCCTCTTCAGATCACCCCACAGATGTTCAATTGGATTCAGGTCTGGGCTCTGGCTGGGCCATCCCAAAACATTAATCTTCTTCTGGTGAAGCCATGCTTTTGTGGATTTGGATGTGTGCTTTGGGTCGTTGTCGTGCTGAAAGGTGAACTTCCTCTTCATCTTTCTAACAGACGCCTGAAGGTTTTGTGCCAAAATTGCCTGGTATTCGGAACTGTTCATAATTCCCTCCACCCTGACTAAGGCCCCAGTTCCAGCTGAAGAAAAACAGCCCCAAAGCATGATGCTGCCACCACCATGCTTCACTGCAGGTATGGTGTTCTTTGGGTGATGTGCAGTGTTGTTTTTGTGCCAAACATACCTTTTGGAATTATGGCCAAAAAGTTCATCCTTGGTTTCATCAGATCATAACACATTTTCCCATGTGCTTTTGGGGGCCTTGATGTTTGTTTTTGCAAACTTCAGCCAGGCTTGGATGTTTTTCTTTGTAAGAAAAGGCTTCCGTCTTGCCACCCTACCCCATAGCCCATTCCTATGAAGAATACGGGAGATTGTTGTCACATGTAGCACACAGCCAGTACTTGCCAGAAATTCCTCCAGTTCCTTTAATGTTGCTGTAGGCCTCTTGGAAGCCTCCCTGACCAGTTCTCTTCTCATCTTTTCATCAATTTTGGAGGGACGTCCAATTCTTGGTAATGTCTCTGTTGTGCCATATTTTCTCCACTTGATGATGACTGTCTTCACTGTGTTTTATGGTATATCTAATGCTTTGGAAATTCTTTTGTACCCTTCTCCTGACTGATATCTTTCAACAATGAGAGCCCTCTGATGCTTTGGAAGCTCACTGTGGACCATCGCTTTTGCTCTGAGATGCAACTAAGAAAATGTCAGGAAAATTTTACTAGAACACCTGAACTTTATTTGTGATTAATCAGTCACTTTAAATGATGGCAGGTGTGTAATGACTTCTATTTAACATGAGTTTGAATGTGATTGGTTAATTCTGAACACAGCCACATCCCCAGTTATAAGAGGGTGTGCACACTTATGCAA
Organism: Esox masquinongy; assembly: GCA_016801175.1. Classification (NCBI taxonomy): domain Eukaryota; kingdom Metazoa; phylum Chordata; class Actinopteri; order Esociformes; family Esocidae; genus Esox; species Esox masquinongy. The sequence goes on along the minus strand of JACXGI010000774.1, from coordinate 83,735 downwards.
CTAGATTATTGTAAGGTTTTTATTTTTCATTTTTCCCCCTCGACAATTTCAGTTTGTTTTTCAACTGAATTGTTCACATAATAGGTCACATTAAAAGTGGAAAAAGTTCTCACATGATTTATCTTTGTCTCATTCTTTTACATCACAAAAACCTGGCATTTTAACAGGGGTGTGTAGACTTTTTATATCCACTGTACAATGAGTGGTGAGCATATGATAATATGGAGAGATGATGGGGTGAGAGTATATCCTATACATTCATTTACAGTTGACAGTTGTACTGTAATGTACTGATTTAAAGTTTGATTTATTAGATGCAGGGAGATGATCAGAGTTTTGGGAGTAGTATTGAGCAGCTGTGTGATTAAAAGTTAATTTGGAGGTGGTTTTATTCTCAAGCTTCATGCCTAACAGCACTGACGGCTGACCAATGCTGGTTTATTTTTCTTGTGAAATCCAATGAAACACTGTTCCTAAGCCATATGTTTCTATGCAGCTTCATTGCCGCTTCTTCAAAGCCTATTGAAATGTTTAAATTAACTGTGATTTGTGTCCATTTTAAACGTTATAATACGTTTACTTGGTCTTATAATAAAAATAGATACTATTGAACCTGACCTTAGATTGCCAGACCACTATATCAAATGCTAGTAGAAAAAACATTTTACATTTCAATTTTTGAACAGATGCTTTTACCCAGAGCGACTTACAAGTGCATACATTTAATCTTTTTCATACTGGTCCCCCAACTAAGCAACACAAGAATAGTCCAGTTCTGCCTTAAACTAATCACACAATGCTGTGGCTTGAGTGTAAAAAAAATAATACTGTATGTGAGGTGATTTAGCTTAATTGAGTCATGAAAAAGGAAGACATTCCAATACCAGTTTTGAAATTTGGAACATGGAGAAGAAAAAATCAGAATGACATTTTGCAAATATAACACCATGGCCCGTGTCCTAAATTAATACTACGATTACAGTCCTCTTCTGCAATAGCTTTGATTTGTTATGGCACAGTCAGAAGAATGGCAACTTGTCCGCTATTTGTAGTTAACAAATATTAATAAACCATTGTAATAAAATAGCCACAGAGGCAATGCTTTTTGTAATCCCGAGTATCAATATAAAAATCTTAAAGCATGGGGGATTTCACAGAAAATACAGAATTACCACGGTTTTAATGAGGTTGGGTGCCAAATACACGCAATATGTATTGTTTGCCTAGCCCTAGAGTTAAGTTTTAGCACTGTTGCCAGTTCTCCATATGATAGTGTTTTGTATTTTTAGTGAACAAGAATTTTAACAAATGTACATTGAACGTGAATGCATATATTTCACGATGCGGTTAGAAAACGTATTTACTTTATTTAGTCATTAAATTAAGACCTCGCTGAAATAATTTTAACATTACGAATACTTTTTTTTTTTGAGGGGGGGTGTATGTTAGCATATTGCAAACTTATTTTAGCGTATATGATTATTTCATTGGTCATCACTAATAATTTATGAATAATTGCTTTTGCCAGTACAGCTTCAGTTTTCAAAATAGAATTGTATACTTTGCAACAATGTTGCAAAAAGTATTTGTAATGTACCCTGAAACGTATCTGGCCGCCCAAGCAGCTTGATTTATTTGCTAAACATATCAAAATGAGACTTTTTTTTGTTTAAACCGCGCGTGCTATTCTGTTACCCCGCGAAATGTTAGGAATTTAGTTTGCTAGCCTAGAACGTACCAGCTAGCAAGGTAGAAAATTCGGAGCTTTTTGCTGAAGTTCGTATCTGTGCTATAGCTAGCCAACGTTGGGTAGCTAGTGTCTGGTGAGTAGCTAGCTACTTAGTAAGTGGGTCGAAATTTGTATTTGAATTATGATTAACTGACAGTTACACGAATTGAATCAGGTAATCGTCAGGGTTTGGAAACGGAGTCCAGTAATTCATTTGTTGTTGCGTTTTCACTACTGTAGCTCGTTAAATGACAGCATTTAAAACCAAAATGCTTCAGTCTGAATTGGTAGACAGACACTATATTACTAGTCAGCGGACCGACCGGCTAGCCACAGTAACACCATGTAATGAGCTATTCCAATAATAAACCTATTCGGTTATCTGGAAAAGACTGCAAGTTTACCAGTTAAACTGTCTTCGGTCAAAAATTCACGTAGGCTAGTTAGCTAATGAGTAACGTAACAGCAAGCCGCTATGTTAGCTAGCAACCACAGTTCAACTACTATTGATGTAGCTGCGGTTAGTCAGAATCGAATACCCGTGCGTGGCCCGGATTTGGCTACAGCACTTGTCTCACTGATTGCCGCTATTTAGTTAGCTGAAACGTGTATATCCAGTGGCTGTATCCATAGACTTTCTGCTCCACCAGCTACTGTCAGCTCCACAAAATGGGGTCTATTAACGTTTGTCTCCGCCATTTTGTGACAGACTTCTCACTGAGCACAGGGGTACGTGTAATGGTTGAATGTAGTAACCTCGTCAAGTAGATATCCGTTTGGCAGTTACAAAAAAGGGATCATGAACAATTTCCATTCATCCCAGAAGACACGAGTCATTTCCGAGTGCTAAGCTATCCAACGTTGGTGATGACCTGGTAGCAGGTTGTTCTCAGGCAAGGGCTGCATAGTCCAGACTAACATATATCACCAGAAAGCTCTCTATTATATAGGGAAAACCTGGCATTATCATTTGGTAGAAAGTGGATTTGCCATCCAATTTCAGGTGATTTCGTAATTAAGAGAAAGTATTATGAAACATCATTAATGTTTTGTAAATGGACCGAATATAAACATTAGAGAAAATTAATCACTCACTGCAGTCTTATTATAAACACCTATGGTGTATGACACTTTTATTGGCTTTGAGATAATTAATATCACAAACAATTAATTTCTGGATGAAATAAGCAAAGACCTCAAGAGAAAGCAGTCCCCTAACTGGATTTTAATGAATATTAATCCATTACTTTATAAATAATTGCATGTCTGTTGCGTCTAATATTGATTGACATGATATAGTCTGTTTTAATAATTTTGCATATAATATTGATAGAAATAATAGCGTACTTTGATAATAGGAAAGTCACGCCTATAATAACGTGTTTGTGAACTTCTATTTTTAATTGTTGTCAAATTGACAGATTACAGTTGGTATAATTTATCCACCCCCCCCCCTCCCCCACAAACATTATTAATATTGTTCTGTTTGAACAAGTCTGGTATGTTTCAGATGAGCCCTAAAAAAGAAAACACTGTCTATTGTTCCAATAAACCGCTTTGGACAGTGCAATACCGTTGTTTCTAATAGAGGGCGCTGCGTGGCAGTACGAGCTCGCGGCCTCAGATCTTTTTGTCTGAGAACTGGATCCCGCTGCCGCTCTACAGTGTGTGCGATTGCTTGGAGCTGCGTCCGTAACACACTGTCAAACCACTCCAAACGAACACATTTGCTACCAAAACTATTCATTTAGTATCTGTTACAATGGCAGTTTTAGTTTGCCGCTGAACTCGTTCGTTATTTTGACTGTTTATTAGAACTTACTGAATCGGCTTGGTTTTTGTGTAGCTGTGCATCAGGCTTTATTAGCGAGCTGGCGCTCTTCTTGCTATTAGCTATTTCTTTAACTTTTTTAAACACTCAGCTTCGCGAATGACTGAGCGCCGGCGGAGTATGGGATCCTTGGTGTCTTAGGAAGCGAGTGAGTGGGGTTTTAACCGTTTTTACATGCAAAAACAATGGCAAATTCGACGGGAAAAAATTTACTAGATCAGCGAAGGAAAGGACTGGCTTTCCTAGACGAGCTGCGGCAATTTCACCAAAGCAGAGGGTGAGAATGTGGCGTCTTTATTTCTTTGAATATAAATTTAAACATTAATTACGTATAACTATAGGTGCCTACACATTATTATTCATAATATTCTCAATTTATTTATTGTGTTTTCCTCTTCAGATCGCCGTTCAAGAAGATTCCTATCGTGGGTGGGAAAGAGCTGGATCTTAATGCTCTCTATATCAGAGTCATTTCGTTAGGTGGATTTGCTAAGGTGAGTTGAACTAAAAGTGCCCTTTCGCACCCACAATTTTCAGTGAAAACTTCAGAGAACCGCTAGAAAACTCAATTTCGGCATTCGAAATAGATATTTCACATCAGAACATGCTGTATGAGAGAGAGGATTGCGGTCGGCCTTGTGCTAGTTTGCCATCTATGCAATGTGGTGGCTTGTGTTGTGTATGGTTTGAATTGAAAGTCCGTACGGTGGCTACACGGCTCGGAGTCTGAGTGCAGTTGGAGCAACTCAAAATTAGCGGGCACGTTTAACATCGATTATCGGCACAGAGCACGGGATAGGAAACACTATACGCCGCTGGGGATAGGTAGCATTTTCTGTAGCTAGATTTTTACGATACTTTTGGGGAAGCTATTCGCATTAGCCATCTTTGGCTCCATGGCTGAAGACAAAATGTAGGCCTCATACAGGCCTATTTATTGAATGGTGCAAATATGTGAAAAATGTCCAAAATAAAGACTGCTTGCAATAATTAATTATTTGCTAACGTTAGTAGCATTGTGTTGAAGCGGGTCGTAGTTGTCTTGTTCTTTGGTATCACATACGGTTGCACGCTTGGCTTGCCAGAAAAGTAATGTTAGCCAGATTGCTAACACTAGCTAGTAAGCCAACCAGTTCAAACTGTACTGTGGCTAGCTGTGTTGTTGCTTGCGGTGATAACTAGATGGCAAACAGAATGAAATATCGTAACATCGCTTTACTTTGCTAATATGCCAGCATTAAGAAGTCGTGTTTATGTGATGAGATAATCAGATGGTTTATGACTTAACCAATTATGCATACATATATTGTTTAATTAAGAAAGAAATCCATTATTTGCTTTCCAGGTTTCTGACAAGAATCAGTGGTCTGAGCTGGGTGAAGATTTTAACTTTCCAAGGAGTTGTTCAAACGCTGCATTTGTTTTAAAACAGTACTACCTTCGGTAAGTGGCATGGTCTTGCATTAGCTGCTACACTCTGATAGCATGTGGCAAATGTTTACAAGTTGTGAGAGGCTGCAAGCAGGAAAGGACCGTACAACAATCCAGCATTGCTGACCGTTTTCAAGAGGTTGATAAGCTCGTGTTGAACAGAGAAAATAAAAACACTAAGCCGGATCCTACACCGGTAGGCATGTTCACCCGTTGTAACAGTAAATATCGACCGAATATATTTTTGTAATCGTTACAAAGCCAATGCAGATCAATATTATCTTTGAATAGTAGGACGTCTTACTGCCGAGGATTTTGTCATTCGTCTTTAGATTTAAACTATTAGTAAGAACTTGGAATACTTTTTTAATAGTTTAAGTTTTTTGTGGTCCTGATGGCTGGTCATAGAAGTCACTTGCTATCTTTAAATAAACTAGTTGTTGCCTGCTGCTTTATCTGAGATTAAAATTGAACCCCATTAAAATGTCGGGTCATGGTGTTTCCATGAGCAACAATCTTCATTTACTGCTGTTATTGTAAGTTCTGAAAGGTCTAAATAAAAAAAAAACACAATCATATATTGTCTACAAAGTAACTAAGTATAGATTAAAAAAAATCTTTTATGGCCAAATACACCTGTTCTGTATTTGTAGCAAGTGCAAAATAAACCTTTTCGGCCACTCTAAAAACTCACTACTTACAAGTATAGCTAGGCTGTACCATGAGTAGTACAGTATCCTGAAAGATCTCTGGCATTATATTTTATTTAGACCTTTTTTGGAATTATTTAGCAGGAGTAAATGAAAATTGCTCAAGGATACTTAATATTTGCAAAGTCTCCAACATATTGACATATGAACACTTGCAAAGCTTTCTAATGAGACATGTTTCCTGAGCTTAGAGGGTGAACTTCAGGCACTGAATCAACTATCCCTGCTACTATGGCATGAGTAGATGTTACCCTCAACACCTTGGCCCTTTCTGTAGATGTTATAAGTGTAGCTTTTACCCAGCCCAAGTGTGGACTGTGGAGCTTTTCTGTTCAAGTCTCTTTTTCCCTCCAAAATGTTACCATCATTGCCATCGACTTTTAGAAGTGTGGAACACATTCAGTGCTCTAAATGGCTGTTTATAACACTTGTAGAAGTGTCTAATTGGACATACAACGGATATTTTCCGACATTAGATGAGGACACATTAAGTCAAGTACTGAAGCAGTCTTTGCCATTACGATGCAATCAGTAGACGTTACCCTCAACACCTTTTGCTGTTGTTGTAGATTATGTAAATTAAGATGGTACCAGCGTTGAGCCTGTGGACAGGGGAGCTACTTCTCTGAAGGCTTTTTCCCTCCAAAATGTTACCGTCATTACCACCTGCTTTTGAAAGGTTTACCCACATTCCACACTAAACTACGATATGTCTTTATGCTTATGCTTTGTCAGTTATTTCATCTGGCATATCTTTTCATTAGTCCTGTTGCTTAAGTAATCTTAGTTTTGGGAATGGTTGAAGGAGCAGTAAGCCATGAGTAGGGTAATAAATTCAGCTGCACAATGCTGTTTGTCTTAGAGAATTAACATTTCAAATTGATCACAACCATGTCCAAATAATAACCTTCATGACATTAAAATGTGATCACATAATGTGTTTTATTAGTGGGATTTAAGCTAACAATCTGCAAGCAAACAATCATGTCGGTCTATGTCAAACATTGAAACACTAGCTGTCCGTGTGTCCGTGTGTCCGTGTGTCCGTGTGTCCCTTACACATTTCCTCAGCGTTGTTTTGTGAATTATTCTATTCTTGTTATCAGATGAACAATAGAAACACTTCTTAACCTTTAAGTTGTTCATTGAAGTATTTAAACGTTGACCTGACGTCTCTTGCTAATAAATTGTTCTTTCGTATTGAGGAGTTGTGGATGCTCTTATTGAGCATGTTTGTGATGGGTGCAGTCATTCTAGCCCAGCTGCTACACACCTGATTCTACTTATCAAAAAGCCCTAAACTATCTTCAACCACGAAACAGGTGTGTGACAGCTTGGCTGTAAAAAAAAGTCTGCACCCAGAGTAACTACTTCTTTAAAATTATAATTTGTATAGTCGTATGCTCTAGCTTACTGATGATATTGCTAAATGTTAGCCACATTTCACAGAAATGGCTTAATACAGGCATATACAATGTTTTGTTGGTGTTTTGGTGAAGCTGTCCAGATGTGTAATCTATTCTTCTTCAATTTTTTTTTCAAGGAAAAAACTGCACAGGCCTAACTCTTTTTAACCCTGCATTTGACCTGAGCATCTAAAACATGGGGTGGGGTTTATCCCATGATACAGAGCCATCGCATAGTGTCACATGGTAGTTTTATAACAGAACGGTCAAACATACTTATACCCTAAGCTATAATTTGTTGTTTATTGTTCCATACTTCTGTTTCTGCCATCTAAAACAAATTTCCAGGTTAAGATAGCCTGCTACTTTCAGTGAGGATTGTTTAGACTGATTTCACTTAAAGACAGTACAGCCAGAATTTGTATTGGAATAATAGAGTTTGTTTGCTTGAGTTTTCTTGTACCGATTAAACTAATGGTGAAATGGGCAAGGAATTTGGCAAATACAATATTTTAACCCAAGAACCTGAGTAGTAGACCCTCAACAATTGACCTTCTCTCTAACTATCATTTAAATAAATTGGTGCTGAAAGGTTTTTGTCACGAAAATTGCAATAAAAAATGGCAAAATCTTAACTCAATATGAATGTCTGATCTGAAGTTCAACCTTCTGAAGTGGTTGCTACCCTTTGTGTCCTTTTATCTACAATGGTCTAAAAACCTAATACACAAGGAAAAGCAGAAATGTTTTCTGCTGCTTACAGCAAATTAGCATGTCTATTTCCTGAGTTCAGGTGCTGTAGATGATTGCCATTTCTTTAGACTGAGACGCTGCTTGTGTATAGTCTGTACCCAACATTGTTATTAGCACTCTGGTGCCAATAACAAAATAAGAGCTACAACTACCTTCCTGTGTTTTTATGCCTGTGTCATGCAATCAGCTTGTCTCATTAACACAGATTTTGCTAGTGATATCAGCCTTGGCACCTAAACAAAGGTGACATGCAGCCATACTATTTAGAGATCTGGCAGTACCGCACGGCCTCCTGATAGCTGTATGTCTATCAATACACTGTTTCAGCGATTTACAGAAAACCCACTGTAGAGGCTGAAACCTAAAATAAAAAAATGACTTGTTGCTAATGGATCACCTGTAGCCTAAGCTGTGTCCATCAGTTTTTTTTTTTTCTTAGAGGTGAGCTTGCATTCTTAACCAGTACTGTATATACAGTAGGTCAGTTAGGCAAACTGCTGATAATAATGCTACAGAATGTAAAAGTTGCTCCCCATACGAAGTCTGAACTGGCAGTAACAGATTTATTAACAGCAACTCTCCCTACACTCTGATTTTGCTAAACTTTATGTATTACTTGACAGGTAATTACGTTTTGTGCAAAAAGAAAAATATTATTTTATCGATGTGATTACATTTGAAGAGCCATGATTAATTGCTTACATTTTTTTTTGCTTCTCCACCACTAAGTGAGACTATGGTGTGTTCTCCCTCATCTTTCACCTATATTTCCATCGCTGGTTTATCCTCCTGATAATCCCTTCTCTTCACTGTTTGTTAAAATTGTGTTTGTATAGTTTGTGACAACAGTAATTGCTGTGAGGTTTTGTACTCTACAATTCTCTAAAGTGTGCTAATAAGTGCTCTCCCAATTCTCCCAAGAAACTAGGGCTTTTGATGCACTTAAATCAGGTGCAGGTGAGAAGTCAGTTTTGTTTGACCAGGGTAAGGTCTCTGCACATTGCACAATGTTTTAAATGTACTTTAAAAAGTATTTTTCTTGGATCTAAAGCGAGATTGTTTGTCATATTAACATGAAACAAACTAGGCCTACACCTGTGGAAAAAGTACAGTATCAGGCTGGCTGATGATAAATGTAATTGAGCTACCATTCTTTAGTGTCTGAGAATTATCTTAGGCCCTAATTGTTTCATATTATTTGCAAATTTGATTGTAGTTGTTAGTTTTCTTCTCAGGGCTTGTTTACATTGTTAGATTTTCTATGACATTTAGAACAAGGCTCAAGACACTAGATTGTTTTGTTTCGTGAACTTGTCGATATCAATAGCTCGAGACACCACCTTCCGAGGCGCCAGTTTTGATAGAGCCCACCCCCCCAGAGATTTGCGAGTGTGAAGACCATTCTGTTGGAACTATCAAGTTTCTTTGAGGTGCGCATGCATATTACTTGATTTTATTTGCTATTTACGGGCACAATTATGTGTGGTACGTCTCAAACATGCCAGTTGAAATTCCAGCTTTATGGAAATGATTATGCAAATCAGGATGAGTTTATTTAGCTCTGTTATTCTCTCTCTTCTAATATAAATGAGCCTTCACTCTCCCCCAGTCTGGATTCTTGTCTAGAACTGGTATTTTGTTTTTTTGCCCCACTCTCATTTATGTTCTGTGGTGTTATCTTCTGTTTTATCACCAATAACACCGTAGTCTGGTTTGAAATAAGTTGACGAGAATTTTGACTTAAATAGCATAACAATACTTCCCCATTCAGGTTTCCCCATTGATTTTAGGTTTTCACTTTCAATCACCTTTTTTGTAGAGTCAGAATTTAAGTTACACACATCATGGAACTTGTATATATTTGGTCAATGCCTGTGTTTTATTGGAATGTTTCTCTCTTGCTTCAAACTAGTCTGAAATCAGAAAATTGAGTGGCTAAGGATCCAGATGGCCAGTAGATGTTATGAGTAGTCTTGTCTAGAACACATCCATCTGTCTATATTGTCAAGAAAGAGTATATTTTCTTGAAATGTGCTCAAAGTAGTCTGCCATCAGATAAATACACTTTCTTCCTCTAGCTACTATGATGCAAAGGAACTTGTACATATTCTCACTCTGGCCTTAAACCTTTCACTCAAATTCTGGGTCAAAGTTATTTATTACGAATGATTTGCAATCTATAACATTATCATCTCTGGGATTCTTAATGTAAATGAAGAACCGCTGTTTTGTCAGAATGCTTCTAACAAAAATGTTTCTTCAGGGCAGCCAACAATGTTTGTATGTTATGTCACAGGTTGTAGTATATAATATTATTAGTGGTAACCACCTGAATGTCAGTGATTGTACAAATTAATCGGGGAGAGTCTGTCTTTTGCTCCCGCTTGCTGCTGCACTGCTGTCCAATGGGATGTGAGAGAATAGCTATGACTGCAACTAAAGGACCTAGATATTAACTATCCTTTAGTTGTGGAATGTTAGATAGGCTGATAAAGTTAATTATATAAAACTTATAAATGCCCTGCACAAACACATTGCTCATCCTTGCTATCAACGAAGTTGTTAAAAATCTTTTTTTATACTTTATGCAGATTCTCAACCAGAGGTTCCATTATGCCATCTGCACCCTGTTTGTGGTGTGATATATTAAGTCAACAATGTATATAAATAAAGTCTACTAAGGTTTAATTAAATTAATAATTATTTGGTGTCATGGAAAAACAGTTGGTGAGTGCAAATGTCATGAAAAAAGATGTTTGTATTCTTAGTTGGGGATTTTTTTTACCAATGTTTTTGTTTGTGAACTGAGGGTATTACTTTATGAATTAATAGAACCATCAGTTGACAGTTCATAAATTAATTTTCTTCACATGTTAAAGACTTCACCTGCTAGTTAGCCGGCTAGCCCACAAATAGTGGTCATGGATGAGTTTAAAGGAAAAATCAGCAGCAACAAAAGGTAGCAGAAAAACATTTGTTTCCATATTAGCTTTGTATGGTTTCGCTAAAGATGTTTTAAGATTGCCTTGAGCTGACGTTAGTGAAACCTAACCTTACTTGGCCAAGTAGCTAGCTAATGTTGTAACCAGCTCATGATAACAATGTAGTTGTAGCATTCACATTCTTTACATTGTGTGACTTATGTTAAGTTGATGCTTGTGCTCCCTTTGTGTTTTTGAAAAAACATGCCTCAATCTCAAACCTAAGTTAGTTAACTAGTAACAACCTTCCATGGTTTGCTAGTTCAACAGGGACATTAACTGCCTAGAAATTTAGCTACATATTTGGTCAAGTAGTATAGTTTGCTCAAGTTCTTGTTTGGTTTAACAACCATGCTTTATACTTTACCAAGAATAAAGCATGGTTGCTTTAAACTAATTACAGCTGGTTTAATTATCTCCAGTTTATGTATAGCTAGTTAGCAACTTTTTGCTTCTAACCGAGCAGAAAAAGATAACTATGGTGGCCACAACATTGTGTTGGACAAGGGCTGTTGCTTTTTCCCGACACTTGCAGGAAATACCAGTCATTAATGCATTTTGATAATGTTTTTTAATGAACTTGTTTTAAAGCACACCGTGTATGGATTTGCCCATCTTCAAGCTACACAATCTAAATTATAATATTGTTCAGCACTGAATTTTTTTGTTATATTGTCCTTTTTCTCTTTCTGTTCAAATGAATCTCAGCAAGCATTTAATTCATAGTGGAGACTAACATTTAACTTATCAGTAGGGAATGCCAGTTAATTTACTCAAACAGATTATATTTGGGTGCTTGTCCAACAGGGGGCACTCATTTCAAACATACAGAGGCAGCCAGTATTAAGAGATTTGCTCTAATGTTCTTTCAGCTCGTTTGATACGGACAACCTTAAATTACACCAGTTTACAAACAAACCATCACCATTTGCGGTGGTAAATCTATGGCTTTAGTTCCGTGCTTTCTAATTTTCTGCTGTGCCGACTTTACAATCATGTAATCAGTTTGGGGAAAAACAAGGAGTCATCTTTTTAAATATCACCTCAACTAAACATTGATACAATACGTATGGGCTCTTAATTATGTGGCATTCTCTTACTGTTGTCTTGTTGGAAGAATGGGAGTTTTTTTGCCTGGCACGTATTAAAGGGGAAGTGCAGACACGAGCAGCTGCAACAGACCTCCCGCCTCTCCTTTAGCCCTTGCCCAGACAAGCGTGTGATGACGCTGCTCAGGGCCGAGGCCTCTCCAAACAGAGGGTTGGTGTATTTATAGTACGGTGTGTCACGCCGCGGACGGGGGATTACCTTGGCCGCGGCAAACCAGCAGCAGTAGCACTGGGACTCCATTCAGAAAGGGGCTCTCACTCAGTAACTCACGGCAGAGCGCGCACACACACACACACACACACACACACACACACACACACACCACGCACTTAGACAGGACTTTCCACGCTTGCACTGGTGAGGTATTTGCTCTTGCTGCCACCGCTGTGCGTGGATCTGATAACAATGCGGAGATGTCTGTTGATCCCCGCTGGTCTCTCTTTGCCCCACGTGAGTGTGGGCTGTGTGCTTGTTCAACATCCTGGTCTCAAGTACAGTTTTCTTGCGATTTTTGTTGTGCAATCAATGAAAGGTTTTATGTGGATATCACTTAAATCTGACCAGTGTTTATTGCACATCTTGGGCTGATGAACATAAGAGAACAGTTATGTTTTTTTGGCTTTTTGAAGGGTAGTTTCAATTGAAACTCCATCTGCGTTTCTGTATCCCTCTCCTGCTGAGCGGTTTGTGTTTTGAGTAAAGGCAATACCAGATTTTCAATAATATGGTTCTGTCTGCGACGGTGGTCCCCGCCTGAGTCAAATCGAGGGCTGAGTATGAAACGAAGGGTATTGACTGACTTTGTTAGCGAACTATCCAGTTTTGGTGAACTAGTTTGCCTTAAGCAATAGGACACATGGGATTTAAGCCTTGTACTATGCTTAAACTGTTGCACTATCATGCAGATGGAGTAACATCTGTGCTTTAGCTTTTCATTTTTGGTTTGACTAAGCCTAAATATAATTAATCATAACCAATGGTCTCTATGGAAACTTCAATTGGTTTTCATTTCATGCTTTGTGGTGTTGTCATTCATAATGTCGGCTGAAGTAGGTTGGAAAGTAATTGGTTGTGTGATCATTATCATTTGTTCCTTTCCGTAGCAGCTGAGTGGTGGAATGCTTTGTGAGAGGAGCTGAAATAGTATGCAGGGACCAGTAGCGTGACATTAGGTTTGACTACAGTAGGACTTGCATAAGGCTAGAATTTCTGAGAGGTAGACTGATGCTTTACCAGTGTGTCTGGACCAGAATTTACTAGTTCAGTCTACTTTTGAGCTTGCGAATATTAACCAAATTCCTCATAGTGGGTGCCATAAACTCTAGTGGCATATTACTGTTGATTGACAGAGGTTCCCTGTCCAGTTTTATTATCTATTATTTGGAGGCTTAACAGTTGATGATTAAGCCACAGTCAAAGAATGCAGGATTTGGCCTAGCTAGAGAGAATTTGAGTGGGTGAAGCTGGATTATATGCTATTGTTTTCTTTTGTGGGTGCTGGGATTCATTATACCCAGCTACTGATGATATTAACTGCATAAAGTTGTTGGCAAGGTTATTGCACCAAGGGCTACCATGTGACGTATTTGGCACTTCAAAACATTTGGCTCTTGTGTTTGAGGAAGCCCAATTGACAGAGTTACAGCATATTCTATTTGAATAGTTTGTAAAATGTGCTTTAAGATTTTCCTACCTTCCTTCTTCAAATTACTTGGGCTGCTCACTCATTTTCTAGGGGGAGGTTCTAAGACAAATGTTAGATGGGAATGGACTGAGTGATCAGCCAGAACCAGCGGTTGTTTCTTTTGCTTCTGCTAGTGGCTCCCATTCAAGTTCCATTCTGAGGTGCTGTGAATCCTAATGTTTTGAAAAAAAAGGGATAGAACTGGCTGCTGTACAAGATGACATTTGCATTAACACTGAATGGTTTGTAAGGCTGTCATCAACTTGGTAAGCTTTCTGTTCAGTGATCATGGTGAGCCAAGGTAATTAATATAGGCCAGTTACAGTTAAAATCAGTTAACCGCAGTTAAATCTTGGGTGAACAAATGCTGATTTCCAAACTTAAAAATATACTAGTAGATTTGTGTTTAGTCTTTGAGGAATGTCTCCTCTCCATCCGATGTAGTTTTATACCCTGTCTACAGAGGCCATTTGCAGGGCAGGTGGAAGCAGGAATGGGAGGGGGCATGGGTCCAGCCCTTCTAAACAGGTTTTTCACATGTTCTTTTGGGTTTTTTCTACAGATATTTAGAAAAGTATGAAAAAGTCCATCACTTTGGAGAGGATGATGAAGAGGTACAGCCTGGGAACCCGAAACCATCTCTTCCAATTGGTGCAATCCCCTGCTCTTACAACTACCAGCAACACACTGTATCAGGTAAAGCAGTAAAATTCACTACAGTACATCTGCCCCAAGTAATCTTGTTCTGGGCTAGAAATGGATTATGTTTGTAAGAGAGCCATCATAAAAATGTAATTACTCCCGGCAGTTTTATATATGTTCATCAGGTAGCTTCCGGTTTAGCCAGATAGACCCGAGTTGTTTGAACTGTAGCATCTTTCTGTAACTTCCTTTGGCAACAGGTTCTGCCAGTCAGCAGAGTCTGATTGTACATGTAGGTATTTTGTGTTAATCTAAATCTTATTTAGTACAGGCTGGCGTCATGAATAAAGATTAAGCCGAGCCAAGGACTAAAAAAATCAAGATCAGTGGTGTTTTCAGCATTTTAATGAGCATGTAGCATTTATTTAGCTGTAAATCTAAAAATGAATCAGTTTTTTCCTATACATTTCCTATACATCCTATACATAAATTTTTACTCCAGGTCATTGTCATTCCAGGAATCAAACAAATGTCTGTATGATAAAAGCAGAGTTGCGTTCTGACTGTTTAAGAAGTCATTGTTATTGAATATATATATCTGTGATGTAAAGCAGCCCCCTTTTTAGTAAGATCTAATCTGAAGCTTTTGTTTAATACAGTCTTTGTAATAAACTATGGAGGATTGTAGGTTTTGAAATGACTAGAATGTCCTGTTCAGCGGAGAACCTTGGTGTAAGATTTTCAAAGAGATTTCTTTGATTTTTTAATGTTCGGGCTTTTGAGCACTCCCGACTTTGAATTCCAGTCGACACTACAACTCCAGTGGAGAAATCATTGACTACCTTGAGCATTGATCTTCATCTGTACTTCAACAGTCTTTTGTGTGAGGTCTAAGCCACGCAGCTTCTTGTCTCATAGCAGGCGTATTTGCTGCAACATACTGCAGTCTTGTTTGCTTTGTCTTTTTAGCCGTAGTTTGTTGCTAATTACACTACCGTTCAAAAGTTTGGGGTCACTTAGAAATGTCCATGTTCTCCATGAAAACATACATGAAATGAATTTGAATAGGTAATATGGCAAAATGAATAGGAAATAAAATAATTGACAAGGTTAGAAATAATTATTTTTAATTGAAATAATAATTGTCCTTCAAACTTTGCTTTTATCAAAGAATCCTCCATTTGCAACAATTACAGCCTTGCAGACCTTTGGCATTCTAGTTGAGTTGGTAATGTGAAGTGGTTTCACCCCATGCTCCCTGAAGCACTTCCCACAGGTTGGTTTGGCTTGATGGGCACTTACGTACCATACAGTCAAGCAGCTCCCACAACAGCTTAATAGGTTTGAGTTCTGGTGTCTGTGCTGGTCACTCCATTATAGACAGAATACCAGCTGACTGCTGCTTCCCTAAATAGTTATTGCATAGTTTGGTGCTGTGCTTTGGGTCATTGTCCTGTTATAAGAGGAAATTGACTCCTATCAAGCCCCTGTCCAAAGGGTATGGCATGGTGTTGCAAAATAGTGAAAGCCTTCCTTCAAGATCCCTTTCACCCTGTACACATCTCCCACTTAACCACCACCAAAGCACCACCAGACCATCACATTGCCTCCACCATGGTTGATAGATGGCATCAAGCACTCCTCCTGAGTCTGAGATATGGCTTTTTCTTTGCAACTCTGCCTTGAAGATTAGCATTCCGGAGTCACTTCTTCACTGCTGTTGTTGAGGCTGGTATTTTGCCTGTACAATTTAATGAAGCTGCCATTTGAGGACCTGTGAGGCGTCTGTTTCTCAAACTAGGAAATCTAATGTATTTGTCCTCTTGCTCAGTTGTGCACCAGGGCCTCCCACTCCTTTCTATTGTGGTTATAGCCAGTTTGCACTATTCTGTGAAGGGAGTAGTACACAGCGTTGTGCAAGATCTTCAGTTTCCTGGCAATTTCTCACATGGAATAGGCTTCAATTCTCAGAAAAAGAATGGACTGATGAGTTTCAGAAGAATTCTTTGTTTCTGGCCATTTTAAGCCTGTAATCGAACCCACAATTGCTGATGCTCCGGATACTCAACTAGTCTAAAGAAGGCCTGTTTTATTGCTACTTTAATCAGCATAACTGTTTTCAGCTATGCTAACATAATTGAACATGGTCTTCTAATGATAAATTAGCCTTTTAAAATTATAAATTTGGTTTAGCAAACAGAATGTGGCATTATAACACAGGGTTGGTTGCTGATTATGGGCCTCTGTACACCTATGTGGATATTCCATAAAAAATCTGCCGTTTCCAGCTACAATAGTCATTTACAACAATAACAATGTCTACACTGTATTTCTGATCAATTTGATGTAATTTTAATGGACAAAAAAAATTAGCTTTTCTTTCAAAAACAAGGAAAATTCTAAGTGACCCCAAACTTTTGAACGGTAGTGTATATTGTAATTGTAGATTTTGTGATACCATTTGGCAGTTCATCTTCCAAGTGTTGCCGTTTAGTCCATCATAATTCGTGCTGCGAGCCCGTTGTTACACTCGCTTCTGCTTCTTCCAGGAGAACTTCTGATAAGATAATACAGCTGCTTGAAGTGGCTCTCTGAGTGAGGATGGTGTTCTAAGTAACAGTACTTGTGCCAGAATTTTTCTTTAAGCTGTTGAATGGTGTTTTTCGGATCTAAGATGTAATATATGTCCAACTGTATCGGTCTGGATTTTGGCATGCCACATTTACACTACCTTTGCTTATCCTCACACATAGATTTTCTGGCCAGAGCTCGGCCACAAGATGTTCTCTTAGCCTCCCTCATGGCTGTTGGGATAATTGTTTGAATAATCCTGCCTTGTTATTGGCACTTCAGTCTAATCTTGTCCATGTCTGAACGACCCCCTTTAGCAAGGGTATAGCCAAATGGAGGTTGTCGTGTCCACAGGCAGGAAGGCAATTTGCAACAGTGTGTTAGCATGGTGTTTTGTGATGTTGCATTACCACACTGTTAGCTGTGTGTTAAGTCGATCTGGTTCAGGAGTCCTGTCAGACTCGTGAAAGATGCATGGACTGGCAGCGAAGAGTGAAGAGTTGGCCATTTATATTCTATTGATTGCACTGTAATTTTCAAATAATTAAAAGGCCATGTATGCATTGCCACCCTGGTGAAGTTGTGCCAAAAAACTGAGCTTCGGGGAGTTGGGCTTGTGTTAACCCCACCCCTGCATGCTGCATTAATCACAGTTCCCCATCTTAGGAAGTGAATTCATTATCTAGGTGTCCAAGTGTTTGTGTTTGCACTTGAAAATTGTGTCCAAGTGTTTGTAATTGAAAATTATACTTTTCAATTTTTTTAATGCAACATTAATGTATTAAATAATTTTGCAGTTGAAATTACAGCAGGTGTCTTTTTTTTTTTTTTTATCTACAGACTATCTCCGCCAAAGCTATGGGCTGTCCATGGAGTTCACTCCACCATGTGACTACAACAAACTGGTGCTTTCCCTCCTGTCGGGCTTGCCCAATGAAGTGGACTTCGCGATCAATGTTTGTACTCTCCTTTCCAATGAGAGCAAACATGCCATGCAGCTGGAGAAGGACCCGAAACTCATCACGTTGCTGTTGGCCCACGCAGGCGTCTTTGATGACTGTATGTCCGCAACATCTTCCACTTTACCCATTACTTTGCACACAGGGACTGTAGATTTTCTAGCGGTCTGGCGATTGTTTACCATGGGATCTTGGCATGTAATAGTCCACTGCAGCTGCTTCACTGCAACCTGTGTTTATTCTGAGCTCATGCCATACCAACTGTGGCAGGGAGTCCTACAAAGTGCTACAGATTGGCCTCAGTGCCTTCTGGGTTGGAGAGGGGGGAGGTCGGCGGTTGTGGCCTTGTCATGTCGTGCTCTATTGACTCCTTGTTGTGGATCGTGTGCGTACCCTGTAATTGTGACCATTAACGCGAGGGACCCTGTTTTGGTGTTGCGACAAAAAAAGCGCAGCGTCTTGGCGTGATGTTTTTTTGTAGGAGTCCCGATCTTTGGCTTTTAGACTGAAAGACTGAAACTTGAGAATGCCTCATTGGTAAACCTCTTCATTTCGGGTGTCGAAAAGGTTCTCTATCAGTTCAAAAATACAAGCTCCAGCATCAAAATTTGATCTTTGCGTTTGTTTTAAAGGCACTAAATGTGCTGAAGCTGTCTTAATGATCTTGTGAGGTGTGAAATTCAGTACTTGCTGTCTTAGAATGTAAGAGTTGGAATGTGCTCTGTAACAGTGCTTATGTGACTTTTCAGCACTAGGCAGCTTCTCCTCTGTGTTTGGAATGGACTGGAAGGAGCAAACCTCCCGGGACTTTGTGAAGGTAAATGTGACTAAAAGCCTTGCTATATGTTTACCACTTTTTAAGAACGTAATACTGGTAGAACGAGTACTTAGAAATCAAACTAAAGTAGAAAACTACTGGTATAGAAATGACTCTACTAAAAATACAAAATTGGTAATTTAAAAAGTAACATTACACTGTTACTGTTTCTCAACATTAAAAGTATATGCTATGTTACCAACTTTTTAATTGCCAGCAACTACTATTGTTTTATAAAAATAACCCTATTGTGCCATTGTCATTTAAAATGTTGGAAGGGTGGCCAAAAGAATCCATGTAAATGGACAGCTGTTTCGGGATTATTACTTTGATGGAAGCCCCCAAATTGTGCTTGCGTACACATTGACAGTTTTTTCACAAGTTTTTTTTGGTAGTCAGCCCATCCCAGGAACCCTATGTTAAAGCTTCTTACTCAGCTCTTCCCTAATAGACGAGTAAGTGCTGTTACAAATGCATAGGTTCCTATGACATAGTGGGGGAATTTGACCTCCACAATAAAGCATTGCATGCATCTGCCTTTGAATTTATTTATTAGCAAAGGTGTTTCTTCTAGGAGTTTCTCATATGACAAACACTTAGACCTGAGCCTTTTTTGAAGTGGAAATTTTAAATTGTATGTTAGGCTACATGAGAGATTGGCGGAATACATTTTAATAACCTCCAAAATACGTAATTGAATCTCCAACTAAACAATTTAGTGCACCTGCGTGCTGTCTGTTGTGCTTGTGATTTGGTTTAAACCTTAGGTTACCCACATGTACTATATCATAGTAAACCAAATACCGTTCAAGAATGCAACATTGTACTTGTTGATTAGCTGATTCTATTTTCATTTAGATTTTTGTAGGCTGAATTTGCATAAGCGCAGGTTGGGGGCCTAGGCTCAATTTAACCCCTGATAATAGGTAATCAAATCCCCTGATTTATAGGTAAATACAACTATCCTTTAACCCAAAATAATAATTTTTCTCCCAAACAAATGTAAGACAAACTGTTCAAAGGGTTCTTATTGGATTAATTTTGCCATAACCATATGAAATATACTTTTTGCATGTTCAATCATATAATTTTGTTCAGTCATATCGTTTATTATCATTGTCTTTGACATTCAGGACTAAGACATTTTAAAGAGTCAAATTTATTGGGAATTACATTTATAATGTGTATCTGTTGCTATTCTGTGATCTAAACACTTTCCTTAAAAGAGAATATCTAAAAATACATTTGTTTTTTGAATTCTGAAAAATGAGGCCCTGGGGAACAAAGTTGTGAATCCCTGCCCTAAAGTTGTTCTCTTAATCTGATTGATGGCTGTTAATCTTACTAAGGATGTAGGATGAAAGGATATACATTAGCCATCACTTAAGCTGAGTTATCATAGGGCAAAATCTCCATGGAATGAAAACCCAAACATTCATGAATTGCTTCACTGCTGTCTTACACATACCAATTCATGGGACATAGACCTTAATGAGACATTGTCTACCCAAGTAAGTCTAACGGCGCACATTTGTGGGGTCTGGCTCATGGATTATTCAGACACTGAGTGGAACAGACAGCTAGATAATGTTAAGTAGCAGATTACTGTAGCTAAACAGAACATATTCACATTAACTGAAGTCAAATCAGATATACCTTATGGCAGCGATCCAGACATGTTTCCCTTTAGAAAAAATGTAAAACCTAAATACATTAGTGAGTATTTTATAACTGTGACAATGGGCTCTAAAATGATTCTTTCATGCTGACTAAAATCTCAGTAGCGTATTGCGTCCTTTCGCATGTTGAAAGTGAAATACATATTTGGCACAGAAAAGGTGGAGAGGGGGAGGGGAAAATGAAAGTAAAGACTTTGCCAAAAAAGGTGTATATTCTGGGGGTACCCAACCAGAGATCTGCGAGGGGCACTGCAGGTGGTTCACAAATTAGGATTTGCTTGGGAAATCTTTCGCGTTCATTGTTCTTCTGCTGCCACCTGTTGGGCAAAACTCGTAACAGGTATTAAGACCATAATTTTAAAACGTGCAGGCTGACTTAATTTGGTCAAGCAAATAAGTGTTGATGCTAATTCTTTTGCCTAAAAGCATATCCATTTGCATACCTCTTCAATAGCCTACATTTCAGTGGGTGCCATATAACTAGTCTTCTACAATTTAAACTTGAAATGTCCAACATCAAATGGGCAGGCCAGTCCTGAATGAGTTGCTTATATAGGTATTTTTGTCCCTTCTATTTATTGTCTTCTACCCACTTTTTTCCCTACCTCAATTTTCGAATGTTCAATTGTATCTGTGGCATCATTACAACTCCCTTTCAACTTCCAACTTTGGAGAGTTGAAGATCACAATCTGCATGTTTTGTTTTTAAAATATGTATTTTGGCTGTTTTCATTTTTTTATTTTTTCTTATTAAATAGACAGTTTTACAAACACCTCCCTAATATTCATGTGTCCAGACTGGCTCAAATTAGATGGCTTCAACACCAGTTTTTCCTACCGTTCCTATTTCATCAACCATAACGCCTGTTGTATACCCATTTATTTAAACAGTGGAAAATACTATAGGAAAATGTTTAGTTCCCAAATGGCACCGTGGTAGTCAGGGCATTGTTGTGGCCACGAGTTCCAATACTGGTTGCAGCTTAGCAATGGTGCCTAGGGTCTGTCAGAAGGTGGTGCAAATTGGCTCATCGTCTTGGGTTGTATGTCAGATGGGCTGCCTCCAACATAAACCCCCACCCAAGATGGTAATGAGGTGATATGTTTTGCTTCCATCACGAAATAGTGGAGTCATTTTACAAAGACTGCCTTAACCGATCCACCGGGCGTTTAGTTGTGTGGTGAATATTGGCCTTCCAGGACTACACCAGCTTTGAGTGTTCCTGGTGTTTTTAATTGCATTTCATCTTTACCCACTGTCAGTATTTCAACACTAATTGTCAATATGATTCCACAGTTCTGGAAGGATGTGGTAGAGGACTCCGAAGTAAGGGACCTCATCTGGGACAAGACCACCCAGACACAAGGTAAGCAATTTATATTTAAAGATTCAATTCTTAAAAATAGGTTTAAAAAAAAATTGCATGTAACTTATTGAACTTTGCAATTTTTAGAAATTGAAGAAAATATTAATATACGTATCAAAGTTATTTTTGACAATGTATCGTTTTGACTATATTGCAGTGTTTTTTTTTCTGCTACTTTGGCCCAAATTGCACCAAAATATTTTCCTCTTCATAGCTTGCTCTCTTTTTGCCGGACCGTGTATGCGGAGCCGGCCAAGAAGAGCGAATGTCTCTTATTGAGTGAGTGGGTGGGTGAGTGCCTGACTGACTACCCGTTGTGAAATGGCGTAGTGGTTAGAGACACGGAGCGCCACCTAGGTGTTTGATGCTCGCCAAGGACCAAAACAATTAGGCATTAGGATTTGTTCAGGATAGACTAAAACTTTGTTGGCTACAAGCTTCAGTAGCTATGTTATAGTAAGCCTAAAATAAAACTGTTGACATTTATATTGCGATGGATGAACTGCACCGATTAGGAACATATTGCTTTCGATTTACGTAGCATAGTTCACATAGCGTAGTGGCTGGCTATTCAACTGTCATTGTTTCCTAAAGAAATGAACCAGCCATTGAGTCAGTGGAGTCATTGTTTTCATTATAGGTACTGTAAAGCTGGACTAAAACCTTGCTGGCTACAAGCTTCAGTAGCTACATTATAGTAAGCCTAAAGTAAAACTAGTTGTGGTTATATTGCGATGGATGAACTGCACTGACAGTGAACACATTCCTCTTGATTTTGATTTACATAGCATAATTCACAAAGCGTAGCTGAACCAGCCATGGAGTGATTGGAGTAATTGTTTTCATTACTTTATAGCTAGCTTTCTACAGTAATCTTTCTAATTTAAAGTGTTGAATGTAGTATAGCGACCCTGTTATACCTGTTGTTGGTTTGGATGTTTGCTAATGTAGGGAACTAGTTTCGAGATCTGTGGAGTTTTGATGAATTGGTTTGACAATGTAGAAGTAAACAGACACCACATCTCTACACATGTATCACCTGCAACAACAACCGCTGTTTAAATGGCGTTGTGGTTAAAGACAGAGTCTGCAACATAGAAAGCTGCAGATGGAATTCAGTCTGGGGCAAAAACATTCAACCCTTCTAATCGCGGGCCGGCAGAACTAGGCTTGCCTGGTTCCTTTTCTTGTTAAATAGAGAGCCAATTTGTTTTTGCGACATTCATAAACCTTTTCCCCTGGCTGTCCAGTCCCTTTGATAAATTTTTTCAGAACATCAAATTGCGATATTTCACTATCCATAACATACATCATTGCGATAATCACATGGCATATCTCATATGCCCCTGAGTATCTTGATAATATTGTGTTGTGAGGTCCTGATAGAATTTAAATTTTTTGTGATTCTCCAGTGATTCTCTGAAATGTAAATTCTCTGAGAATTTTCATTTTTTCCCAGTGATTCTCTGAAGAACTCTCACGAAAAGGCCATTGCTTCAACTTGAAGATGTCCGTGTTGATTCAGACAGTCATTATTATCTCTGTTGTTTTTCCTGTGGCAGATGGTACGTCGGGGGACGAGCACTGGGGCAGCCTTTTTCACCCGCCGCGCAACCTGGGCATCGGTGACATTGAAGGCCAGCGGGTCCAGCAGGTGGGCGTCATCCTCCGCAACCTCTCCTTCGAGGAGGCCAACGTCAAACTGCTGGCTGCTAACCGAACCTGTCTGCGCTTCCTCTTGCTGTGCGCCCACTGCCACTTCATCTCCCTACGGCAGCTGGGACTAGACACACTAGGCAACGTGGCCGGAGAGGTGAGTTATTTTAAGTGTTATATTTATTAAAATTTTGTATGTCATTGTGTAATATAAAACAAGACTTGAATATTTGCCGGACCGCGTGAGCAGAGCCGGCCAAGAAGAGCGAATGTCTCTTACTGACTGACTGACTACCCCATGTTAAATAGTGTCGTGGTTAGAGACGCGGACCTGCAACCAAAAGGTCGCACGTTCGAATTTCGTCACAGTCGAAGCAAATTATGCAGTAGGATTTGTTCCGGATAGACAAAAATTTTGCTGGCTGCAACCTTCAGTAGCTGCGTTATGGTAAGCCTAAAATAAAACTGTTTACGGTTATATTGTGACTATTTCTGGTGGATTTTTGAGGTATGCATCCATGCATGCTTTTTGGGGTAATATAGGCTAGATCAAAACCCCTTGGTCAGTAAAAGAGTAGGGGTTTCCATGATTCTCTTGTCTTTTCACTTGACGAAAAAGTCAGTTATCGTCACCTGTACTGATAAGTTATTGTATGAATGTCATTCATGAATGAAAGACAAAGTAACGTTCTTGTGCCATGAAATGAAATAGATTTGGTAGTGAGAAGTTCATATTCACTCTCGCTAGCAATTGCTCAATTCTTATGACTATTCCAAGTAGTAAGCTTGATACTAGAAAGCCTATTACTGGCTAATAGGCTGTTAAAACGGCCAGTGGCAAAAGACATACATTTCATAGATTCTATTTGTGGTGGAGGTAAACTTAAGAAACGTTAGTCAGTTTAACACAATGCTTAATGGTGTTTTGCGAAATATTGATCTAATGTTGAGATGCTACATCAACACTGGGCAAACGTATAGCACCATGGTGTAGTGGTTAAAGACACAGCCACTCACGTGGGTGACCCAGGTTTGAATCCAGTGAGGGCCACAACATTTATCGCTTAATTGCGAGCCGGCTGAACTAGGCTTGCCTGGTTCCTTATCTGGTTTTTATGTAGTACCACTGCTGGGTGATGTAGTAAATACCTCCAAGTTATTCCTGCTGTGGCTTTTGTGGTATTGATTATTACATACAATAATGCATGCGACAACTCTTCTCTCCCAACAGCTTCAGTTGGATCCAGTTGACTTTCGAACAACACATTTAATGTTTCACACCATCACCAAATGCTTGATGTCAAGGGACAGGTTCCTGAAGATGAGGGGTGAGTGGACTGCATGTAATCTTTGATAGTGACTGTGTTGTCTTGATTTTGTTTAGTTACCAATGCAATGTACTGCCCTTTTAATGTGAAAGCAACTGCAATTACATGTCTTTGTAACAACAGTAGTCAAAGTCCTGACCGTCTGTTTCTCTTTCATGGTTTTGTCAGCCATGGAGATCCTGGGCAATCTGAGTAAGGCAGAAGACAACAGCGTTCTGATCTGTGAGTATGTAGACCAGGAATCGTACCGGGAGGTGATCAGCCTGCTGTCGCTGCCCGACCTCATGCTCCTCATGTCCTCCCTGGAGGTCCTCTACCTGCTGGCCCAGCTGGGGGAGATCCCATGCAGCAAGATCGCCTCCATTGACAGGAGCATAGGTATGCTAATGCTACCCACAAACCAGCCCTAGCCGGGTGGGAAGGTTCCAGTAACCTCGTCACTAGTCAGGATGGTTTATGTTGGAGTACGAACCATCAAGATGTGTGGGGATGCAGAACAGGTTTTATTCATCTCTCTCAAAATAGAATTTGAGTAAACAAACAAACCTGCTGTGTGAAATACATTTGGATCTTTGAGGAATACAAATTGTAGTTTTTTGTTAATTCTTTTATATCACAAATTGTAGTTTTATTTTTGCATAACCGAATCAAAAAGTATCAATGGGGTATCAGTGCAGTAAATATCTTAAACTGAACAGATCTGCTGGTGCGCCTGGTGTCAGTGGACCTGCACACGTTCGGCCCGGATGCGCTGACGGCCGTGAGGCTGATGGAGCACCAGGCTGCCGGGCAGAACCAGGTGGCTGAGGTGCGGCCTCAACTGGTGGAACAGCTGCCCGCTCCGCTGCAGGGCGGGCCCGGGTCAGGTGAGAGCCCCGTCACCAACTCCCTAACCTCAGACCCCCTGAACTTGACATGATGCATCTTGACATTTTGTTGAGCCAGATTATTAGTGTTATACGTTTAACAAGATTTTATGGGGAGCAATAATTAGCCATATTGGTAGGAAGTAACTCTTCCCTGAAACAAAAGACAGATTATGGGCTTAGCGCTGTGTAGCTTTCGCTGTTTGTCGTGTACATTATTGTTGATGAAAAGCCAACAGCTCATAAGTATGTAACTGCCGTAAGCCACTGCGTTCACGTGGCTATAGAGAAATTCCATTCATTGGTTGATTTAAAAACACTAATGGTCAGACAAAATGGTGTAACCCATGTTCTTTGCAATCCATCAGCTAATGCTGATATTGGCATGAGGTGGAACGAATCATTCAAGCTCGGATAAACAGACTAACTCATTAGTGGTCCGCTTGTATAGTATTGTCACTGCTCCCTAGTGGGCAAAATAAGTAAGAGTGAAGCTGCAACACATGGCACTCCATTCCGCTGATTTAACAACGAGCCTCACATCAGAAAAAAGGTGTATGAAAAGTGTAGATATATATACAGCTCCACAAAAAATTAAGAGACCACTACACCTTTTTCTTTCCTTTCCAAAAAAGTCGAAAAGGAAGGTTTTGAGTGAGGAACAGAAGGGTTAAAATTAAGAGACCACTGCCAATTGAACCCTTCTGTTCCTCACTCAAAACTTTCCTTTTCAACTTTTTTTGGAAAGGAAAGAAAAAGGTGCAGTGGTCTCTTAATTTTTTCTGGAGCTGTATATATAAATTACTGGGTGCCGTATAAGTTGATCAAGACACATTCTTCTTTTTCCTCCAGCAGCAAGAGTCCCTGCCCAGTCCACTCCTCCTCCACCTGGTATTGTTGAGCTAGATGGGGAGAAGTTTACAGTGCAGTGGTGAGTCTCACAGACATGTCTCCTGTTGCCCCCTCCCTCTGATATTCCTGCTCCTTTTTCTTCATTGCAATTTCTCTCCAAATTCGAGCTGTAGTCCTCAGTCAAACAGTTGGCTGTGGATCACTAGTGACTCGTGAGTGTGCATCCTGACGGTTGTTTGTGTCTCCAAAAGGCTGAATGCCCACTTTGAGACGAGCGCGGAGGGCTCCGTCTCCCGCTCAGAGATGTACTCTGAGTACCTCGCCGCCTGCAGCAAGATGGGACGTGCTGGCGTCCTGGCCTCCCAAGGCTTCCTCAAATGTCTACGGTTAGTTGGCGTGAATTTACATTCAGTCTATAATGTAATGCTAAATCATTCAAAGGTATGCAATACAAGATCAATGAAAATACAGGAGAACCCCTAATTTATTTGGAAAAAACACAAGCATGGATACTGTTGTAAGTGCCTCGTTCTTGATACTGGAAGCTCGCTGTGCGGTTTTAGTATTAACATCACTCACCCTGTTTTGCAGGACCATCTTCCCAAACCACACAGTAAAGCGGCTGGAGGACACTAAGCCCAACGCACAGGCTCACATACATGTAGTGGGGGTCAAACGGCGGGCCATCCCCCTGCCCATCCAGCTGTACTACCAGCAGCAGGCGAGCCCGTCACCGGGGTCCAAGCACGAAGTCCCTGTTGACCAGCCCCCACCACCCTCAGGTACACTGTTGGTGCTAATCAAATGGGAGGTTACACGACCTTGGGCAACAAATGTCAGCAGACCAAGTCGATGTCCGTCCAGTATTGGCTTATGGAAAGCCCTCTTGCACTTGGCAATGGTTTGTAACCGGACCTCAGCCAATGATGCTAATGTGTTCTTTGTCTTTCCCTTTGTTACTGTACTTTAGGCATTGTCCCTGGGCATGCTGGGTTGGCCCGTCCTCCAGTCCCCAGCCTTACTTCGAACCCAGCCACACCACCGGTGGCATACACCACGCAGGACGGCGTAGCCCACCCCCACACATTTCAGACTGTTCCCCGGCCCGCCCTCCAACCCCAGGCCACGTCACCGCAACAACCCCACACGGCTCCGCAGTCCCGGCCCGGGGACATCCTGAAAACGGCCATGGTCCAGAGCTCCATCCCCACCTCTGGAGCGGTCATCCAGAACCACAGCCCTAATATGACCCAACCGCTCCACCATCAACAAGTCATGACCCCCGCTGGGACCCCCGTCACATTGTTCCAACCCGTACCGCAGGGCCACATCTTCACGGCGCGGGTTCAGGGCGTGACACTGCCACACACACCCCCCTCCCCGGTATCCCAGGGTCCCCAACAGGACACGGCGGTGTTCTCGGCACCCCAGCACTACGCCGCCGTGTCCGCCACCTGCTCCTCGATACAGAACTTCCAGGTGAGCGGGGGCCAGGTGTTCACCATCGCCGGTGTGCCCAATGCCCAGGGTTCTCGTGTCACCTTCCAGAACATTGCCCCCAAGCCCGTCCCCTCGCAGGCCAGTGCACCGCCCACAACCGCTCATAACCAGCAGCAGTCTAGCGTGGTCATCGTCAGCCCCAACCCCCAGCAGAACCAGGCATACGCCCCGGCCATCCATCAAATCGTGCTGGCCAACCCCTCCTCCATTCCTGGCGGCCAGGCCATCCA
This sequence comes from Esox masquinongy, assembly GCA_016801175.1. NCBI lineage: Eukaryota > Metazoa > Chordata > Actinopteri > Esociformes > Esocidae > Esox > Esox masquinongy. Next base: position 55,633 of record JACXGI010000774.1, on the reverse strand, counting down.
ACTGGCAGGACAGCCTCCCGCCCCTTCCAATCCCTCGCCCTGTCCCCCCACCTCCGCTCCGCTGTCCCAGGGCCTGCCGTCTCCTTCCAACCCCCAGCCCCAAATGCAGGGCCCTGCTACAGTCAGTCAGATGCTGTCGGTCAAACGGCAACAGTTCAACCCCCAGCAGCAGTTCCAGATTCAGCCCCAACCGCTGCCTCAGCAGCAACCCTCCCCCCACCCTACCTCCGCCGAGTCCAGCCTGATCAAACAGTTACTGCTTCCAAAGCGGCCCTCCACGCCCGGCGGCAAGCTGATCCTGCCCGCGCCTCAGGTGCCGCCTCCACCTTGCAGCACGCACGCCCCCGGCCAGCAGGTGCTCTACCAGGTCGCTCCACCGGGCCAGCCTCAACCGCTCAATGTACAGCTGGTTCCCGGCCAGCTCCAGTCCCCCGGGGGGGCTCTCCAGACGGTGCAGCTCATTTCCACCAGCAGCCCAGCAGCCATTATCCAGGGCCCGGCATCCGGTGGCCAGGTCACCTTCACCGTGGTGCCCAACACGGGCTTCACCACTTCCGCCTCTGCGGCCGCCGCCCAGGTCAGCCAGGGAGCCGCTGCGCCAGGCCTGCCGGCGGTCCAGACGGGCAACACCCTCCACGGCCCGCCGGCGCCCTTCAGGGGGGACAAGATCATCTGCCAGAAGGAGGAGGAGGCCAAGGATGCTACGGGTCTACACATCCACGAACGCAAGATCGAGGTGATGGAGAACTCCTCTCTGGCCGACGGCGCCGTCACCAAAACCAGCAATGGGGACCTGGTAGGGGGCAATGCCCCGGGGGCCAAGCTGCTTAACGGAAGGAAGTGCATGGACTCCAGTCTACCTCCGTACCACTCAGGGAACAGCCAAGGGGCCAGCGTCAATGGGCCGGTCAGCGAGAGCTGCCCGACTAATGGAAAGCAGGCCTCTGGCCTGGCTAACCCACAGGAGGGCCACGTTGACCCAAAAAAGGCTCTCGTCAACGGGGTCTGTGACTTTGAGAAAGGGGACAACTCCCCTGGTGCCCACTTAAGCAAAAACATTCCAAATCACATCGCTTCCAAACACTTGGGAAACGGGGAGGTGGGTCCTCCTCAAAAACTGCATGGGACTCCTCTGGAGCCCTCTGCCCCCCAACAGGACACTGCCAAAGCTGAGCAGGCAGAGCGCCTGGCCAATGGGCCTCAGACAACAGGCCCCTTCTCTAATGGACCTATGGGGCCGGGGCCTAACTACGCCCTGCCTGCTCTCAGACAGCAGCTGTTCCCCACTGTCACTGTAAACTCCCAGAGCTCCACGGGGCCCGGGACCCTGCCGGCCAATGGCGTGAGCAGCGAGAGCCGCGCGCTCAAGAGGCCGGCGGAGGAAGACCGGGGGTCTGGGATCCCGAGCAAGGTGGGCGTGAGAATCATCACCATCAGCGACCCCAACAAGGCAGGCTGCAGTGCCACTATGGTGGCGGTGCCCGCTGGAGCCGACCCAAGCACAGTAGCCAAAGTAGCAATAGAAAACGCCACACAGCAGAGGAACTGCTCGCCTATACAGGCAACTAGCTCTACGGTGAGTTTCAAAGCATTTACGTACCGGTTCTCAACTCCGTCCCAGGCTTGACAGTAGACAATAATAAATCTGTCCCTACCCAGATGTCTAGGGTTTACCAATAATGGTTTGATAAACATCAAGTCAGCATCGGTCCTGTGGGCGAAATCGGCTTGTGGAAGGTGGAAAAATAATATTAGGAGTCGACAGGCCAACAGGCGGACCGCATACAGGCAAACCACAACATACTGGCAAATAACATTGGATTGCGAAGGTGTTGTGCAGAACGGCATCTCAGAATATGCCACTTGTCTGTCCTTGTCACAACGAAGTGCAACCTGGTGCTAGATGTAGGTGTACTTTATCAACTGGCCAAATAGTGTGTCTCAACACCTGGCATTATGGGAATTACATCCTTTTAAACAGGAGTGTACACTGACTAATTATTTGTTAGTTTCTTTGTCATGCCACTCACATACTCATAATGTGATGAAACAAAACAATGTTCCGCCAGGGTCACAGTGTGAGCGCGCACAGTAAAAGGGCTAGATAAAAAGATTATGGATACCATGAATAACTGATAAAACACACGTGTTTTGGTTGGAATAGACATTTAAAGATTTTTTGAAAACATTTTATGCCTTACTGGACAGGAAAATAGTAAAATATAATTCAGGTGGAGAAAAAGCAGTAGCATAGATTTGAACCTAGATTACTGCAGTACATGTACAGTGACTTAAACAGCTGGAGCAGCCTAGAACAAAGCCAAAACATTTTGTAACTCTGCAAAAAACAATTAGGCTAATTAACTCCCAAATCATTGAAGAAAGAAATCAACTACGCAGTTGACAGCTTAATAAACCATTGGTCTACCCTATGTGGTGCTGCAGGGCCAGTCATCATAAAACACCTCTTCTGTTGCTGCTATTTGAGAAATTATAGTGAATATGGTTAGAGGCTACAAATGATTTATACTGACTTTGACAACAGTTGTTTATATTGCACACTTACTGTGTTGGTAAGTTTGATCTTGTGCTTATAATGAAAGGCTTGCGGTTGTTATTCATAGAAACAAATGTCTTAAATTACTCAAGATTAAAGAGGAAAGTTTTCAGGTTCTAGGATCTCCCTGTTAATGATTTATTCCTTTCCAAAATATGGGCTAGGGTTATTAGTGATTTGTAAATCATTGATTTGTTTGACACAGAGGGTAGTCTCTTATTTTTGCCGGACCGCGAAAACGGAGCTGGCCAAGAAGAGCAAATGTCTCTTACTGACTGACTGACTGACTACCCCTTGTTAAAAAGTGTCGTGGTTAGAGATGTGGACTGCTGAACAAGACGTCCCGCGTTCGAGGCTCGTCACATTCAAACCAAATTATGCAATGAGATTTGTTCAAGATAGACCAAAACTTGGCTTGCTACAATCTTCAGTAGCTACATTATAATAAGCCTAGAATAAAACTGTTTACGGTTATATTGCGGCTATTTCTGGTGGTTTTTTGAAGTACGCATCCATGCGTGCCTTTTGGGGAAATATAGGCTAGATCAAAACCCCTTGGGCAGTGAAAGAGTAGGAGTTTCCATGATTCAATCGTCTTTTCCCTTGACTAAAAAGTCAGTTATCGTCACCTAAACTGATAGTTATTATATCAATGTCCAACGTTGTTGTGCCATGAAATGAAATAGCTTTGGCAGTTTAAAGATCATCTTCAGTCTCGCTAGCAATTGCTCAATTCTTATGACTATTCCAAGTAGTAAGTTGGTAGATACTAGTAAGCCTATTAAAGGCTAATAAGCTTTTAAAACGGCCGGATGGCAAAAGCCATACATTTTTATATATGCTTTTTGTGGTGGAGGAAAACTTCATAAGAAACTTTAGTCAGTTTAACACAATGCTTAATGGTGTCTACAGCTCCATGGCATAGTGGTTAAAGACATAGCCTCTCACGTGGGAGGCCCAGGTTCGAATCCAGTGTGGGCAACAACATCCATCGCTTCTAATCGTGGGCTGGCTGAAACAGGCTGGCCTGGTTCCTTATCTGGTTATGTGTTGTGTGTAAGTATGATTAAACAATGAGAAAATAAGTTGTCATTTTCAGTGATGTTTACAAAATACTTTTAAACAATCTCTTGGACAGACTATGTAAGCATAAATGGTACTGTGGGTCTCATGAAACAATGTCTCATTAGTTTTAACACGAATTTAGAAGGGGAGGTGACACATTTGGCTTACTTGTAACTTTCAGAGGGGGGTGGAGCTGTTTTTCTAGTTCATAACACACATGGACCCCAAACCTAATCGAGCATCTGACCAATTACGTTTTAGCTCTTGATTAACCAAGATAATTTAACCTGTCACTGCAATGTTTTTGTGTACCCAGGGGTGACTATTGTATATTGCATTATCGGAGGATCAATCATTCCCTTAAGTAGTTTCTCGACCTGTTGTCTAAGTGTAGCAAAAAATAGAGCAGATATCTTATACCAAACTCTCTTTATTACTATATTATTATCCATCTACCGGTTAGAGAATTAGGCAAAGCAGTAGAGTAGTTTGACTTTTGTCAGGTGAGAGATTCTACGTAATTTCGATTTTAAACGGTGTAATGTGTCTAACATCTTGAATGATATAAGCCAGTGTCTCCAGTAAAACGGGCATTAATGTACTCTGAGCTGTCCGTCCTCACTACAGAGTATCACCTGTCTATTTGATCTGCTAATGCTTTACCTCTTTTCCCCAGCCTGGTTTTATGCCGCCTCCTCCCCCGGTGGCTCAGCCTGCTCAGGGTGGTAGCGCCAGCCCGGACACCCCACTCTCTGGTCCTGAAGCTGTCGTTGTGCCCCCGGAGCAGATGAGGAAAGCAGGACAGAACTTCAAGTGTCTGTGGCAATCCTGTAAACGGTAGGTAAATCTTTTCCACATCAACTGACTTTGAGAGAAGCTCTGTTGCGGGCAGTTCTGTCCAGGCTGTGGCTAATGAATTGCCTCTAAAAGGCCTGTTAATTGACAGTGTCATTTTTTCATGGTTATTCTAGGTGGTTTGAGACGCCGTCTCAGGTGTTCTACCATGCAGCCACACAGCATGGTGGCAAAGAAGTGTACCCAGGCCAGTGCCTCTGGGAAGGATGTGAACCTTTTCCTCGGCAGAGACTCTCCTTCATTACCCATCTACAGGTGACACTACGCTCTTTGACTGTCAAATCGGAACACGTCTCTTAGTGTCTTTGTTGATATTAATCTCATTTTCTCCCTGCAGGATAAGCACTGTTCTCGAGACGCCCTGTTGGCCGCACTAAAACTCGAGCAAGAGCAGACTCAGACGCAAGACCCCAATCAAAAAACTTCCAAGTACGTTAGCTTAGCATAATTGTGCAGATGTCCCTTGTGATGCCGTTGCTCTGGCGATGACGGGACCCTGTGTGTGTGGTTGACCGTTTTGCATCTTTCAACAGGCCTCAGCCGGTGGCGAGCAGCACTCCAGCACCACGAGCACAGAAAGCTATTGTCAATCATCCAAGCGCAGCCCTCATGGCCCTACGCAGAGGCTCTCGGAACCTGGTGTTCAGGGACTTCACAGTGAGTACGGCTGGATTAGGACTGAGGACCTAGCTCCTTGTTTCCACTGAAGGCTTGACAAAATGACACCTGGAAATAAAATGTAAAACCTTATGTTTATAAGCTGTTCGCATGTGGAGATATTTTGTTTTAAATGTGTCTTCTGACTTCACAATCCCTTTGCTCAGGACGAGAAAGAGGGACCAATGACCAAACACATACGACTTACTGCTGCCTTAACGCTAAAGAACATCGCCAAGTACTCAGACTGTGGTCGAAAGTAAGAACTGTTTCTTTAAAGCAAATATACATTTACGATAACAGAGGTCATCAGGGACGGACTTGCGGTGTGTTTGAAGTGATAAATAATAACATTACTGTTTAATGGTTGAAGTGGAATATGTAATCACATCTTCTTGTTTTCTCAGGTTGGTGAAGAGGCACGAGAGCCACCTCTCTGTACTGGCACTCAGTAACATGGAGGTTTCCACCACGCTCGCCAAATGCCTTTATGAACTGACTCGTTCGCTCCAAGCTTGAGCCCACCAGGACAACGCCACCTAAAAAAAAATTGACTGAGAACCATCCTTCACGGGTGTCGTCATGGGAACGTAGTAACAGTGCACACAGACGGGCAACAGCAGAGGTCAACCCAGACCATGCCCTGCGAAACCTCCCCTCCACCCACTGTGCTCGAATCTCTCCATCTCCTTCACAAAACAAACTGCCGCGGGGTCTTCCACCAGCCGCCCAAGAGGGGGAGCTCTTTAGACTGCTGCCCTGAGGGACTCTACTAACGAAACCCCAAATACGAGCACATTTTTTGTAATCCTGGGACTTGCAGAGAACGTCTTTGAGTATGAGTGGCAGCAGGCTGAGGGGCTTTGCTGCGCCAAGAGAGGGGAGGTCCTGGAGAGGGGAGGTCCTGGAGAGGGGAGGTCCTGGAGAGGGGAGGGAGAGGCAGCAGCAGGAGACTGGCTCAAATGTTTTTCTTTAGAACTTGGTAGCTTGGTTTTCTTACTTGAGTCGATATATTTTCACTTATTTATTATTGAAATGAATACCATTACAATTAATGAAAAGAATCTTGTAAATATTTGTGAATATATATAAAGAAAATCCTTTCATGCCGATACAGCCACTGGAGAACTTGCTCTGTGGAGTAATAGAAGCATTAATTTGGTAGGTTTGAATAGTTTTTTTTGTTTTTCTTTTTTAAAAATTATCCCTGGTTACTTGTATCTAAGGTGATTCTATACTCAGCAGTGGATGAATGTACTTAAAACCTGTAAATAATTCTGCTACGGTACTGATGCTGTAAAGTTAAGGGGGGGAGACAGTTTTTTTGTGGAACTGTGACATTTTTTGTATTATAATACCTTGTAGAACTCATTTTGCTGGCTGAAAGAGTATGGAATAATATATCTCATGTCATTTTGTAGACTAAAAAAGTATTGAAGGTATTCTGTCCCCCCCCTTCACCCCTAAACATGTGTCCACTGTAAAACGTATGTCATTGTACGAGCACAGTGCACGTACCACATTTTTTTTGTATTTGTAAATTCTTTTAAATACATGGAGTTTTATACAGGTTTTCTCCTGTGTTCTTTGCTTTATGTGCAGGTATGATGTTTTCTTCACTACTTTTTTTCTATCTTAATATAGTGTGGAGTTTTATTGTACTATTTTTTCATTCTTAATACCATGCCACATTCCGGCTCACGTCCTCAGACTATCCTCTCTACCGTGTGTTGTGTAACATTTTGACTGCCTGTTGTGTTAGCATCCGAGCGGGGCAAACCACCCATCCTCATTTCTGCGGTGTCAGTAGGATGTGCGATTATACATAGACCTAACAGTCTGTTAGAAATTGGCTTTATTTACTTTGGTGACTGTTTATAGTTTTTAAATAAAAGACTGAACATTTTTTGTCTTGGTTTTGGGGCTCAATTTTTTGCCGTGTGTTGAAGCAATGGGTGCCTCTATTGAATTCTATTCATGTTACATTGTTGTGGTCATCCACTTTTTAAAAACACATGGAAATGTTCTCCCTAAGTGTGTATATTCTATTAATCAACTTACAATAAAGTAATAGAAAGTTGAGCTTTTTTAGTGAGGTAGTTTCTGTCCTAGATAATCTCTCCCATTTAATTAAACATCAGAACAACAAGGTTTCTCCAATCATAAGGCTTGTCCACCTGAACTACTTTAATTTAAACAACATATGGCTCTGGCTTTATCGTATACGCTCTGCGGCCATTCTGAAGTACACGCATCTAGTACCGGTTTGGACAACCTCCTGCCTGGTTTCTTTGGATTCTACCAGGTGTCAAAGACATTTACAGGGATGTTGGTCCATAAGGATGAATATTACCGTAGAGATCAGAGATTCGGTCACAAGTGCGCCTTAACTAAATAGGGAGCGGGTAATTATGCGCCTGAAGGAACGCATTCTTCAGCTTTCCAACCTGATGGAGAGGTTTGGCTGAAAGCCACCACTAGAAGTCGCTAGAGCACGACAAGGCAATTCAATCATAATTGATCACTAAACGCCCAAAACCTAGACAGTGCTAGACGATTGTCCAGTTTGGGTGCTGGTGAAATGTTTTCTCCTTCCTATTCGCTGGTAAACATGAAGGGTAGTGATATCATCTTTATAATTGTCCCATTATAGTGTCTATAAGTGCATGGGCAGAGCCATTAAGACCCCTGCTTATAGAATTTCAGTGTTTATTCTCCTGTGCTCAGACAAACATACTAGCATCACATTGACATTGGGACCCAGCTCCAATTCAAAAGCCTGTCTGGCTTTATAAATAAATTTGATTTGATTTTGATTTGGTCTGTCAATAAATTCTGAAAATAAACTGCAGCTGGAGTTTTTTTCAATTCAATTTTTCACATAAATTTTTGTGGTGAGAGCGGATGGGTCTTTGCATTTTTTTTCATATTATTGCAAAATTGGGATAGGCACCAAAGTCATCCTTTACTCAACCTTTAGGGAAGGTATAGGCAGGGATAGGCAGGTTGTTTTTCAGTGAGGTTGTCATCATTAAGATTTGTGTAGATTTTTTCCCCAGATTGCACATTTATTTTCGGGGCATGTTTTGCAGGATTGGAGACACGATTCGGTTTTTGTTGGGCATTTCCCACTGAAATCTCAGAAGTAAAGAAATGTAGCAATATTGAATATAATATATATATTATATTAATATTATATTTTCCTCATCAGGGCATTTTGGGGATTCAAGTTCACTTCTCATGTTTACTCAGACTGTCATAATCAACCAGAATTTCACCACATTGACAGGGGTTTCATAATTTGTGTACCCTTCTGAGGGAAGGGAACACCAGCGTTCTTATCTTATCCAGCTTTTCAATATCACATAAGCCTAAATGCATTTGAGTTCTGTTTGGTTCTTAATTGGAAGCAGTAGTTCACTCGTGTTAATCCATTCAAAAAGAACCGTGGCGAAGAATGAACTTCGCGAAGTCCTGATAGCAATTTATAAGTATTCGTGTTGTGACTAATAACACACCGATTTTTCACATCTGTAAATAACATAAATGAATAGTAAAGTGAACCACAATTTCCGTTTATTGACGAAAAACGGAACTTTACAGCATTCATTCATTGTACTAAACTTTCATTTATCGCAAAATGTGCAAACGGCGAAATGTTTCACAACTTAGACGTTGTGTTTGGGGAACGAACACGCCAGAGATCACTAATTTACTATGGGTTGGGTCAGTCAGGCAAAAGTAAAAGGGGTACGTTCAGTTAAAAGCGTTTCTGAACGTTTCCCATACATTCATATTTTTCTATTATGAACGCTGAGAACTTGAAATTGTACTGTTAAATTCCAGTTGGTTCTAAGGACCGGAAACGGTCTAAGAATTTCGTTCTTCCCCAGAGTTAACATTTAGTACAGCGACACTGTGCGGTATGCTTGTGCTGTTTACACTTCAGTGGTCTAAGACAGACATCGAGACATGTGGCCGAGACATTCTCAAATATATAACGACATAGCAGTGCAATCTATTCGGCTACAGTCTGTTTTCCTTCGTGCTACTTGGAATAACCAATACACGGAAATACGCGGGACAGCTGAAAATAAACAACCACGCCAATTTTCTAGCTATTGAGTTAGCCTTCGGGTAAGTCAACAAACGTAACGTTAGCTTACCAAGTTAGCAAGCATGCACCCGTTAGCAAGCAAAAGTGACGTTAGCCGCGTTAGCTAACTAAGCTTGTGAGGCTAATAGCGTCTGTGAAACAAGGCCAGTCACACTAGCTAACTAACGACGTTGGCTCTTTGACTGGCGTTGCAGATGGCTAGCTGGTTCGTGTCGAAAAATACCTATAACCTACTTAGCTGTGCATAACTGTTTATTTCATGTTAATGACCGTGATACAATTATCAGTGTGTAAGTTATGTTCTTAGCTAGCCAGTTAGCTAACAGCTGACTAGCTATTAGCCTGTTGTGTCAACCGAAAAAGTACCGTTTGGTAGAGTTACTAGACATGCCATGGTTATGGTCAAATACTATTTAACTAAAGTAGTACACGGTACAGTATCTAACCAACTTGCCAGTTAAATTCAAGTTGGTTGCAGATGGGGGCCTAGTAACTATCTAGCTACTATACTACCAATTACTAATACCACTACCAGGCAGAACCATATACATACTTATTACTACTAGCTAACTAGAAGTTGAAGGGTTGTATTAAATCACACGTAATGAAATAATCAGAACTGCTAGCTAAAATAGCAGTTGAATGTTACCGTCATTAAAATACGTTTTTTTTGTAATGTATGTTAAATGCCAGACTTAGTATCTACCTGCACATTTACCGCTGATGACGTGAATTTATCGTTTGGTTTCATTCAGTCATTCGAGGTTGGTACTGTAACATAAGCTTTTGCTCCCCAAAATGACAACTTTGGGTGATCTAAGTCTTCGTGATTTATTTGTCAGTGTGGTTACCCGTAACTTCAAAACGGGGTTTTAATTTTTTTAAACATATTTTCTTTTATCTTCGGGATAACGCACTATTATAAACGTAATAAGGAGAACCCGTTGAGCTAAGTACAGTATTAGTACTGAAGTTACTTAGAGCCGGCACCCCTTTCGCCTCATTTGCTATTGCAAGCCTCGTTTTTGCAATGTGTCTACACTTACTACCGAATTTATTAGGTATACCAATCAATCCCCATTGCCTCTAGAACAGTCTGAGTTTGTTGGGGCTAGGATTCTATAAGGTTGTGCAGTACTGGAATTATGGTGGGATTTGGCTGGGATACTCGTCTTAAGTTTCTGCTCCCAGGCTGGCATTGTTGTCGAAATGGGAACGATATTTTTATTTTATTGTATTGTTATTTCCGGGTGGCAAGAAACACACTGATCAATTTTTATTCATTTTTTAGAAAACATCCTTTTAATATTGTTGGTAATGTAACCATCTAAATCGCGGTAAAATATATTTTATGTAACAATAAATGTTTTTTGCAGCTGTTAAGCTGGGGGATAAAAGTGAAAGTAAAAAGTCAGCAGCTGACAAAAAAGAGGTGTTTTGTTTGGAATACATTTTAATGCTCTTGCATTCAAATCTTTCTCCATGTGTAGTTCCCTTAATTGTCTACTGTTTGTGATCCACTGGAGCTGCTGCTTGTTTTTATCTGATAGGAGTCGATTCTGGTGTAGTTGTCCGGGCCATTTCTGCACACTACACCTGTTAGCTGGAACGATTCTTGTCATTCCCCTTTTGTCTGCTTCTGCTGTGACATCATTTTAGGTAAACCCTACAACCCGTAGTGTGAAGAGCCAAGTAGAGTAGGCAGTTTCTGTGATACTACAACTAGTGCACCTGACAGATCAGACCATGCCTAGTTTTGTGTGTCTTTTGTTTAGCTCTTTTAAGATTATTCAGAACAGTAACTAGATGCCTGTCTGTCTGCTTTATTTAGCAAGACACAACACTGTCTGTAGGAGGGTTTTCATGGAACAGTTGCCCAAGAATTACACTTCATTTATTAATGAATTATAGAATTGTGGTTTAATGTGTTGCATTATCTTAACAGTAGCACACTGCCCGTAGTAGACAACATAATTCATAAACAGACTGTTGTGATCAAATGGCCATCGTTGGTAATATCTTCTTTACTTTTTTGCCCCTTCACTTTCTAAACAGTGCTGCTGAATATAATCTCCCTGGAGATAAACTCTTATCCAGTCAATGTATTTCTTTGCTTTCTAATGTGATGGTAAATAGGCCTATTTGATCTTTAAATTGTTTTGTGGGTGGCTACTTTCTCTGGAGTTGTAAGGCTGGTACTGTGTTAATTAACTGACTAGATAGCTTTGAAAGACATCAAGATTCAAGATATCAAACAATAAACCAACAACAAACATGACCCTAGTAATAAGATTTTAAGGTAAAGTCCATTACAATATAGGAGCTATATTAAAAAATACAAACAATGACAATTCATTTATGAATTCTTACTCACTGAGGCGTTGGGCAAACAAGCTTTGTTAAATGACTATTCTTCTGTAACTGCGTATGTTATTCTTAACAGAGGTGTGTGACTTGTATTGGCCATATCTCACGTAAAGCTCAAATAATTACTAGGCTATTCTGTATATAATTTCTTTATTGTATTCCTAGTAACATTTTAATTTTATCCAATATATCACAGATGAATGTTCAGCTGCCACTTTAAGGACTGGAGGATACTGTAGTAATGAAGTCGCATGCACTTTCTGTGAGAGAATCTCTACCTTGCACTGCTTCCTTGAACCTTACTTGACTAGTAATCTGATGTCTTCACTAGCAGTTGCAGATTATTAAACTCAAATTAAAATAGAATAAAACACCAAGAAGAAGCCTCTGTAACCTCTTCACATGATGTTTCCAGTATGGTCTTCATTCTAGATTTGTGGAAACAAGTAACTGCTGAAATTTGCCCTTTTAGCTGTGTGCTAAAAACACAGAACTCGCATGGATTAAGACATGCTGTACTATTTGTGGTAATTCCTTCCCCTCTGAATTTCTGTCGGCATCTTCTGTTATTTACCTTAAAATGGCTTGAGGGAGTCCCAAAGACAAATTCACATCAGTCGTGACAATGGTATTCACCAACTTGCTTCGCATTCATTTGTTTGTAATTTTGGTTAGCTATTTAGCTGTACAGAAGAGGAAATGTGATACCACAACTCAAAAGCCAAATGTAGTAATTGGCAGAGTTGCTTGGCAACAATTCTGCCATTTTCAGATAAAGATTGATAACCATTTATTCTGGATAAATGCTTTATTGCTTGCTTTTTTGATTTGACTAATCTCTGGATTAATTCAGTAGTTGAACCCCAAAATATGTTGACGTATGCTGTTTGGGGGGAACCATATAATTCGGTCAAGAATAAACAACCTTTTTCATGGTTGATATGTTATATGGGGATATAAACTATCAACCTGGTAAGATGAGTGATGCATTTCTAAAGCAGGGTGTAGTGTCTATTGTCTTCTATTTAAATATAAAAATGTAAATGACACCTCTTGCCCCACCTTTAACTGCTGTGTTTTTGTTGTCTTGATTTGCAGCTTTTACAAAATTAAAATGTTTCGCCCAAGGTGGAAGATGGAGTAATCAAGTGAAATTTGTGACACACTGTCTATTTTTGCAAATCAGAGGTGCTGCATCGTTATTTGGGGGAATACTTTTTTTACTGTATTTTTTTTTTTGTTTTGTTTTGTTTTTTCCTCAAGGCGTCATCTGGCCTTTAGGGACAAATAGCACTGTCAAAGATGGCTGGTGGATCATTAAACGGTGAGTAGGCTGGCAGCCAACCAGTCTTAATGAAAAAGGTCTTGCAGTGGTTTCCGCACCTCCACTTTGAACATCTCTGAGATTGTAAGTTCATACGACAGGTTGTCACCTATTTCTGGTTTTCAGGCGGGCAGACTCCAGATGGCTGCACAGAGCCGGAGGAGGCGGATCGGTGTCCTATCTGTCTTGGTGCTCTGGGCTGCTGTGTTCTGGCAATGCCTGATAGCTGCTGCCATGTCTTCTGCCTTAGCTGCCTCCTTAGATGGGCAGAGGTAAGCACCATGCACTGTTCTCCCCCGTAGACACATCGCCCAGGGTGGCAATAAAGGATGGCACAGCTGGTGAAGTGTGCAATGAGGCGTGAGCTTTTATTCTATTACTCAACATCGGTTCAGGAGACAGTGCATGGCTGGGGGTATTGTTTCCGTTTCAGAATTGCATACCTGGCTATCTAGGAAGTTGTCAAACATTTTAAAATTGATTGATATTGAATATCAGCATAGGACTCGTCCTCGGTCACAAGAAGTCTTTGGTTCTGAATAGCAGTTGTTCTCGTGTGGACTAGCGTCTGCTTTTTGTGTGTTTTCCAGTTACAGGCAGTCCCCTCATGCCCAGTGGACAGGCGGCCTTTCAGTGTCGTCTACAAACGCGATGCCGTGTTGGGATGTGTGACGGTAAGCTGTGGGCCCTGCTGTGGCTCTACTTTCTAGGTTTAACGGTAATAAATGCCATAAAATGAAACCTCAGGAGCACGGAACTAATTTACATGCTGCTATGTGATACTCAGGTTCCTGTGAAGACTAGAGTTGGCCCGTCAGAGTCAGAGAGGTGTGGCTGCACGGACGTGGGAGTCAGTGGCTGTTGGCCGAAGTGAGTAGAAGTATTTTCTTGAATGGGTGGAACAGTAAACCTGACAGAAATTCACGGTTCCTGGCTGGGCCTGTTTAGTTGCATTTTACAAAACCTTGACATTGCTGTGTATGTAAAACAAAATTAGAAAAAAATACTGAAATGGTTGCTTTTGTTAGAGCTCCCTCAGGTTGATTCAGTCAACAGTGATCATGTTTACTCAAAATTCAGCATTTTCCTTCTAGATTATATACATGTTGGTCCATATGTATATCTCCTAAACCTATTGAACTGGCACATTAACTTTCAACTTTTCATATTTAAATAGTAATGCTATTCTCAATTTCTCTGAATGTCTCTTCCGTCCTTTGACCCACACGCTCTTTCTCTATGCGGCAAATGTTTGCCCAACAAGATCTCACAAATTTACATTGCGGTCCAATGTTTATCCAAATTTTTTTTTAATTTAGATTTTGTTCCCTAGTTTTGTGATAAATTATACAGTAATAAATTCATGACAAGCTATGGTGATTTAAAAAAAATCTTACCAGTATCTCGGTTATATCTTGAGTGGAAGAACATTGCTGGTGTTTCTCATTAAATAAAATAATTCCATGCATGGGTGGTGACATTCAAAATATGAAAATTTGGTTGTCATCAGTAGGTGGTTTTATCTTTCAAATCGTTTTCAGTCACTGTAGTGGCTCATTATTTCCTTTCATGACAAATGTAAAACCATTCTTTCCAGAAGTAAACAAGGGGGACGATTGAGGAGACCGAAAACAGAAAGGGCATCAGAAGCCAAAGTGAAAGGCCTAATTCGTAAATGTATGTGCTAATTTTCTCCACAGATTATTTTGTACATTTCCGTTTTGTTCATAAGGTGTAACAATATACATTGTGTTCCTCAGGTAGCGATGATGACTCCTCTGTGTTGAGCAAGAAGGTTAGTATTTTCAGACCACTTGTAATCTATTGTATATTATAACCTGGGTGGTTCATGCCCCAAATACTGAAATGATCCAAATACATATACTGGCAAACGGCATCTCTGTGGTTTAGTCTTATTTAGCAAATATGCAATGGAACTAAGATATGTGTTTATATTAGATTATTTTTAACATATCCTTTCCATTTCATTGATTCAGCCAAGCCTATTTGATAATGCACTTGCATAGAATAAGTTGCATCAAGTGCAACTACCGTTCTTGAAAGCCCATTTGTTCCCACTGAGTGCTTGTTTGATATTTGCAACAGCCAGGCCTCCTTTTGAATGTCTTTCCACCTCTCACAGGTGAGGGGACCTTTGTGCTCTTGGTCTCCGGCCCAGACTGGCACAGCAATTGGAACTATGAGACAGTGCATGTGAGTAGGCCACTTTAACATTTTGGTTTACAGTTCACCGAGCAGAGAAGCAAAAGCCTTGTTCTCTTATGTCAAAGTAACTACAACTTATGGTACGTAACCATTTGTTTGGCCACCCTGTTATAATGACCGTCATAAGAGATGGATGGAGAATTTCTGAAGTTTGTGGGAGTCAGGTAGTTTAGTTCTTAGCACATCAGACAATAAATGAAAAATCCTTGTTGGCTTGTGAAGGCACTTATCACACCGAATTATCTGTGAAATAAGATGAAGGGGGTCTTACATTTTGTGGCATGTATGGCTGCCGCTGGAACTGTCTCACTGGTCGTTGTTGATGGCAGCAATAAGATGAATTTTGAAATGTACAGAAACCTGTTGTCTGCTCGGATCCAGCAAAATGCCTCAAATATCATTGGATGGCACTTCAACTTATAGCACGACAAAACATACAGCTAAAGCGAGAAAACAAACAGGGAGTTTTGCAGGGCCAAAAGGTGGAATGTTCTTGGCTGGCCAAGTCATCCACTCACCCTGAATCCAATTGATCATGCGTTTCACACCCTGAAGACAACACCGAACGTAAAAACACCTCTAACCAATCAGGAACTGAAGACTGCTGCAGTACAGGCCTGACAGAGCGTCACCAGAGAAAGTACCCTGCATCTGGTGATGTCTATTACTTGCAGACTTCAGGCAGTCATCACATTTGCAACCACGTACTAAATTTGTCCAATTACTTTTAGTGCCCTAAAATCCATAAGTTTATTCAATGTTATTAGAAAAACTGCACTAACCTCTTAGTCATTGTTTCATTAATGTTCTGTACCCCAAATACTTGGGCGTACAGAAAAAATGCACAATTTTCCAAATACCTATAGACTGCGCTGTTTGTCTACCCCTACCGAATTTGGAGCTTTTGTCACAAACATTTTATTTCTATTCACATCTTTATTCAAATAAGCTGCATACTTATAGCCTGCAATACAGTATCAATATGCACACAAAGGCATTCACATTTTACACTCAATGGTCCCACCATCTCAAACGAACAAATTGCTTTTGACATTGATAACTTTTTACAGACATTGTCTGTATTTATCACATCTGTAGTGTTTAATACTTGCATGATATTCTTCACTACATCTTGCACAATTTTGTTTAATACTTGTATTCATACAACTCAAATGCTTTGGTGCAAAACCACTATATATTATCTTTCTCCAGAAACGTTACTGTGTTGTCTGTCTATTCTGCAGTGCAGAACCACTTTGGGTGCCCGAGGAGGAGATATCTGAGGATGACTTTAAGCAGTGCAGCCGCAAAACACTTGTGCCTGTTGCTGTACCTATTCCTGCCAGTGGCAACTCGAGGTGAATTGAGCGACCCACAATTGATGTTTGTAGATGATTGTAGGGGTTGTTGGGCAAGTTTAATATATGATTAATATATGGTTTTAATGTTTGTAATGTTTTATTTTTATTTTTTTTGAGTTTCAGTAAGTGAAAATGGTCAGTGTAATTTCCTTGTAGCTCTGACGAGACACTTTATCCCCAGGCAATCCTTCCAACCATCTAAATGGAGCAGCAGCCCCTTTCCATTGAGACCTCTCTCGCCTTTCTCTACTTCTGCTTCTCCTCTCGGCTCAGGGCATTTTGGTGAGTCTTGCTTTGAAAGCTTATCGGCCCAACTATTTAATTAGTTCAAAGGAGCCTTCTCTGATTGTCCCCTGAAATAAAATTGGAGAGTAGTCTGTGAAATTCTTTGTCCGTATGGCACGTACATCATATCCTACTACACTGGCTTGATTTTCAATAAACTTGAATAAACTGCTGAAGGATGCATCTTGCTATGGGGATCTGGCATAGCAAATGGCTCGATAACAAGCTATTTAAAGTGCTTTTTACCTAAAGTCATGTACGTTAAGTCCCTCTTTTATAACAATTAAACATTTGCCCTGGACACAAGTACCAGAATGATGAATTTCCTGCCATTTTGAATTTTTAAATGCTACTCTCACCAAAGAACAGATCTGCTTGAAAAATTGTATGTAGATGTATAGACAAAGCACTATGTTTAGTGCCTAAAACAATGTCAAACATTCACATGGGTCTGGTCTGGCACACAAATGTATGTGGGCAAGTTTGGTTTGAATGGACCGGTGCCCCGAATGGATGGTGTCCACATGTTTTGGACCAGGGCTGCCTATCCCTGGAAATCTACTGTCCTGTAGGTAATCTCTCCAACCCTAATCTAGCCCTCCTGATTCAAATAAATTGCTGAATGAGAAGGTTAGTCTGGTTAGTATAGGTTTTCTCTTTAACTCCAGTTCTGACTCAAAATATTAAAATCAGGTTTGCAGTAGTAGAAGGCATTCTTCTGGATTAAGTTAAACGGTAATCTAAAGACCAACAGACAGCATGGATAAAACATGTCTGATTGTTGCTTGTTCAAGACTCTCATCCATACTAGATCAAACATTGATAGAATAGTATGTCGTGAAATAGATCAGCAGCAGTTTCTGGTCAGTGGGAATGACTAGGACCTCAGGTGATCAACGGTTACAGACCAGTAGTTTCTAGGTTCGGACAAAGGATAAAACTGTGAAGTAATGTGCTTAGATCCATTTGTTACTTTTGGACCCTATATCTTATGTAGCTTGGTCTTACTCCAGTCTATGAAACTGTCAGATTCCAAGCATCATTAATATTTGGTAGCAAGCCAGCTACCTCTGAAGGCATTATCTAAATTGCAGCCATTAATCAACCATAAAAATAAGATTCATGCTCTGTTAATATGGAAAGCCTGTAATGAAGAAGTTTGGTTTTGTATGACAGTGTCTTTATGAAATGGTTACAAACAAAACCTGCTTACCCAGGGCGACACAGACGAGCAGAACCAATTAGTGGGCAATGTTTTTCCACTCAATTGTGAACAGTGTACCTATCAGCACACTGTAGCCTTAGTGTCATAGCATCCTTCAGTCAAGGCTGTAGCCACCAGGATGAATGTGTACTTAAAGCTGAAGGACGTAACTTTCAAAACAGGAAGCATTTCCGCCTCATTTTCACAGAAATCTTGGCTATCGCTGGTGTGATGTCAGTTCACTCTTAAAGCCCCACACGTTATCTGTGCACTTTATTCTGCTCCTCTAAAATAAAATTCTTCATTCGACTTGGTGAGTTGACATACGATTATTTTAATTATATACTAAAATTAATTAAACTAAATGTGTCTGATGTAGCATAAATACAGAAACGTGAGAATAGCTTGCTACCAGTCTAAACTCGCCCTGGTAATGTTTTCCGATTACAGTACTACCAGCTGGGCTAGTAAACAAAGCAAACAGCATGTACAGATGGCGAGCTGCTGAAATGCTGATGTAGCATACAGGCGGAAACGTGAGAATAGCTACTGTACCTACTAGTCTAAACTTGCCCTGGTAATGTTTTCCGATTACAGTACTACTACCTGGGCTAGTAAACAAAGCATGTACAGATGGCAGCTTGACACTTTATCCACAGAAAGTTAGCTAGTTAACCAAATTGGCCAGTTGTTTTTGCCAGGTAATTGGTTATAGCCAATTACTAACAACAGTATGAGGTTATTCTAGGCAATTAACATTGTCCTTGCTGGCAAGCTGACGTTATTAGAAGCTGGTATTAGTGGTAGCAAAACTTGCGAACAATGACTGCTGGATAGATGTACAGTCCGTAACTATAGCCATGTCTGCTCTGTCTGTATAGCTAGCCACATTAACACCAATAGGGCAATTAATAACAACAGTGTGAGGTTAGCTAGGTAGCTAGCGTTCTAGCTAACTTGTCTTATTTAACAGAAGAACTGCCACATCAGCGTCAAAGTTGAATGCTTTTTGCTCCATGAGTTCCATCCATCGTGGATAGGCAGCTGCACCAATATTCACTCTGAATGGCGTCTATCTGCATCTCTTTTACCAGATTTGCTTTCTTTTGATCTGCACTGTATATTCATAGGTACCGTTACATTCTGAACTTCTTCCCTTTTTAAAAAATAAAATTGGCTAGCGTCTCTCGCTGCTTGATCCACAAAATGAGTAGCCACTTCCTTATTTTGTCCAGCCTCAGCTCTTTGTTTGATACGTCAAACGCATCACTTCCTGTGCGCACGATAAAATTTCCCACCACTGCGGGAGCCGACCACTTTTTTCCTTAGCAGTACACCGTATACAGAGGTTTTTCAGATGCGGGCCTGGGTCCATCTGATATGGTAGGAATTCATCCACGATCCAGATTAATAGAATAGCGATGTGTTAATGCAAAAAACTTACATACTTCAGCTTTAATCACTTATGTAATTGCTTCACTATTTTGTTTTACCTGTATACAAATACATCTAAACTACTGGGTGAATTATGTTTTTTCCCGTAGATAGTTATAATTTCCAAAATTTACCTAAAAAACGCTAATTGACCAAAGGGGGCGCTATCATTTGTGAGGCCTGTCATTTACTGTTGCCTAAAAAAAGCGTTGTCAGTTAAACAGGTTGTGTTTGTGGGTAGTTTCCAACATCTGTGTGGGTTATGCATTTCCCTCAAGATATTTCATAATTTCTCTTAAAATATTCATCTTATAGTCTTTCAGGGAAGAGTTTGTGCAGTCACTTGCCCCAAAGGAGAGGAGAAGGGGACCCGTGGATCTGGCTCCAAAGGCCCTTCCAAACAGGCAGAGGCCCTGGCAACTAGGCGATCTGGCCGCCACAGTAGGACGGAGGAAGAAGCTCCTACCCAAGACCCTGCATCTTCGCAGTCTCAATCTTCTGATTCCGACACCTTCACAAACCCACCTGCAAAAGCAGGCAAAAGCACCTCTGCCACAGCTAAGAGGAAGGGCAAACAGGCAGCTAAGCGAAAGCCTAGCGCCAAGAGGAAAGCCCCAGCCAGAAAAAAGGCTTCCAAAGTCGTCCTCAGTAGCCCTTCGGGAAGTGAGGAAGAAGAAGCCAAAGAGGAGGAGGAGGTGGAACAGCAGGAGGAAGGGGTAGATGAAATGGAGCTGCTCTCAGACCCTGCAGGGAGCCCAGAGGTGGTGCAGTGCCTCTCCAGTCCTGCTGAGGAGGAAGGCAGTCCCCAACGTTCTGTTGCTGAAGACATGAAAGACATTGAGGATCTGCAGAGCAAAGAGGAAGACAAACAAAGGAAGACCGAAGAGGACGGAGAGGTGGAGGACCCGTCACTGTCATTGGATGTAGAGCTGAATACCCCTGTGCTCTCTCCGGAGCGCGCTACAGAGAAACGCCAGTACGACGCAGAAGACCTGGACAAAAGCAAATCGCCTACCTGTTCAAATTCACCAGAGAGACCATTGGAGAGCCCCCAGTCTGTGCAGTCGGGACAACTTGGGGAGGAAGATGCTGATGTCAGGGAAGCCACTGCTGATCTAACAGAAGTGAAATCGGATGGTGAAGTCTCAATGGAGAAAGCAGCGTCCTCTCCCTGCCCCACTGCAGAACCGGAATCATGGTCCAGCTCTACTCACTGTGACTCTCCAAATGAGAGTGTAACCCAAAAAGTCCAAGGTACCTCTGAGGGGAAAGTTCTAGAGAACGCAATACCACATGATCCCAAGGACTGCCCAAGTGAGAAATCGGGAACCGTCAGCAAAGATGACCGTCTATATCAGGATGACACCGACGCTATACCCATGGACTGTGATTCACCAAGCAGTGAGCACAGCCCCAACCAGGCCTCTGACCCTCCAAAGGCAACTGAAATTACAGCTCTGGGATGCACAAGCCAGGCCCCTGAAGACGAACGGAATGGTGGCAGGCAGGAGAACTCGGCCGGGGAGGACAAGGTGGAGGAAAGGAAAAATAACAGGCAGCGCAAGTCACGCTTCCACTCTGCTGCCACCACTTGGTCTCCCAAGGGAGAGGCTAAGCGGGACTCGTCGAGGAGATCCCGCTCCAGATCCCGGGAGCGCATCAGGGAGCGTCAGGCTTCTGGCAGTCCCTCCTCCAGCCGCAGCCGGGAACGGGATGCTGAGCGGGATGACCCCAGGAAAGACCGCAGCCGCGACCGTAGCCGCGACCGCAGCCGGGAGAAGAAGAGTAGGAAGCGCTCGAGAAGTCGTTCCAGATCTCATTCGCGTTCCCGGTCCTACCGAAGAGGCATGTCCCCAGAGCGACCTGACTCAGCAGGGCAGTCACCACGGAGAAGGGATCGCTGGTCTGGAGATGTATGGAGAGCTGGACAGGGTAGCGACGCCTCGCGAAGGAATTTCCAAGACAGGACGGCCAGAAGCACAGGAGGCTCAGAAAATGGTGGCTTTGCTGAGGTTTCCCCGAGTAGGGAAAATCCTGACTGGGTTACAGAGAAGGCGCGTGCTGATACAGAGTCCAGGGCGACAAGTGGACCTCGCTGGGATGATAAAGGCTGGAGCTCAGATCGTGGACGAGGCACTGGACGAGGCCGAGGGGCCTATGGGACCTCCAACCAGCAGGGGGAGCCGGCAGATAACCGCTGGCAGCAGAGAAACACATTCTCAGGGACCTCGAATAATTCAGGGGGTGACGCGTACAGCCGATTCAACGAGAACCGCGGTGGCCGCAGGAAGGAGCCTGAAATGGGTGAATCGATGATGGATCGCTCTGGCTGGTCATCAGCTTCCAGTTGGGCTGTGCGGCGGACCCTCCCGGCCGACGTGCAGAACTATTACTCCAGGAGAGATCGAGGGGGAGGGGCAGGCTCTGGCATCTGGAGCAGGCAGGAGGAGCCGTCAACAGCAGGTTAGAACCCTTCTTGGATGAATGCTTACGCTGTGCCATATAGTTTGCGCGTTCATTTGTGTTTCTAGTTTTCAAAGCATATCGAACTGGTATTGCTGAGGTCTCTTGGGAAGATAACGTGGATGCCACCGATGTGCATCTTAATAAATGTAACATAGACAATGTAATATGCATTAGATAATTCAGACCTTCTTGGTTTTTCATTTGTCCAGATCCACCTCAAAACGAGTCTAATGCGCAGCTGAGTGCCCAAGGAGAAGCTCCACCCACCCAGAACGTCGTGCCCCCCCAGCTGAACGTTCTCCATTACCCCATGGGTCCACGAGGCCCGCCTGTCAGCTTGCAACCACCCCCCTTTGGGATTCTTCCTCAGGTCCCTATGCACCTCCACTCCTCAGTGCCTCTCTTGCAGGTCCCCGTAACGGCTGCCCAGGGTCCTCCGCCCCCTCCTCCGCCCCCGCCTCCCACGCAGCAGGGCAGCATGACGGCCATACAGGCAGATAGCCGGGCAACACAGGTGGGGACAGGAGTATTTTGTGGTCGTTAGTCATGTAGTCCTCTGGACCTGGTGTCATTTCACTTTTATTCAATCAGTTCTCCTCAGCGTATTTCCCCGGTGGCACTTTCTGAACTGTTTTGCATAGTAAGTTGAAGACACTCCCGTGTCTTTTCCCAGATGATGAGCAGCATGGCAGGCCATGGCAAAGCCCCTCTCGTGCCCACCATGACCAAAGTAGGTGGTGCCACCACAACTCATTCACACAGCGTAGCTATGCCATCCTCCACCACCCAACACAGCAGGGCCCCCCAGCCAGACAGTTCCAAGAAAGAAAAGGTAATGTCACCGTCACTGATAGCACCAATACACACAGACAGGGTTCTATGTATTCTGAACAGACTTTCAGGAATTAGTTTTTGTATGTCCTGTGGAGAACTGTTTAGCAAGTACATTATTTATGTTACCGATGTCACCCGTGAACTGACACTTATCGTATAAGACCTTGATTTCTTAACTTGAGATCTGCTTTAGAAACAACAGATCCAGGAGAGAGCCGTTAATGAAGTCAAAGCAGCCATCAAACCCTACTACCAAAAGAAGGACATCACCAAGGACGAGTACAAAGAAATTGTTCGCAAAGCAGTTGAGAAGGTAAGTGGCCGGTTGTACAGCTGTGTCATTTTGACCAGATGTTCTCATCTGTCCGGCGTTGGTGTGCTTGGACACGGCACTGCCGTCTCGTGGTTAGGTCAGGCGCCTGCAAGCTCAGTTGGGGTTGTTGGGGGGAGAGGGGGTGCGAATGGGTTCTCAAAGTGTGTAGCTGCTTGCATCAACTTCCTAGCTGGGGGAGCACTGTTGTAAGAAGCAGAACAGATTGGTAAGATGTGCATTGTATGACATGTTTCAATGTTACTGTTTGACTCCTGAAACAAGACCACAAGCGCAATTTGGTCTTCCACAGAATTGAGAGGGAAGGAAAACAAGAAACTTGCCTTTCTCTTATAATAACATTTTGACATTGGTGTTGAGCACAAATGCAACACTTTGCCTACAGGATTACCTTTCCCTTAGATGTAAAGTCCCTTATTTTGGGGGTTTTAAGCTAAATGGACCCCGGTAACAATAAAAACAATACTTACAGAAAGGTTTAACCTACAATGTATATTAGGGATGTGCAAAATGATTCCACTTTTCAATGTTTTAAATGTGGTCACCCTAGTAGTTAAAGAAAGATGAAAATCATTTTGCACATCCAACTTCAGATTCATGACTGAAAAGCTACTCTGGTATGCTCCCACAGTAAATTCATTTAAATGTGATCTTTGTCAGGTTGTAAACATCCTTTAAAACACCTATAAAAAGTGTCCTCTATAAAGTGTTCAACCAATGCCTGAATAATCCCAATTATGTATGCCAATGATTAGTAAGTAGAAATTGTTTTATTAGATGTTATGTCAATTTACTAATCATGTTATAGTATAAATCAAAATGGTACGTTCATTTTTTTAATGTATTTTTGGAAGTATTTATTGGGGGCTTTGTATTTTTCAGGTCTGCCATAGCAAGAGTGGGGAAGTGAACTCTGGAAAAGTGGCTAACTTGGTGAAGGCCTACGTCGACAAATACAAACATGCTCGCAAGAAATGAACCCTGACATCCGCTGAGGGGAAACGGTCTCAGCCAATCTGCTTAAGTGCAATTTCTACCAGCTGTAACACAGCCTCTCCGCTGACAGACTGGAGTGCAAGTTTTGATATCTCTTACCTTGAATTACAATTTTTCTATAGATTTCTTATTTTGCTTAGAAATAATCCAGTTGGTAACTGAGTGTGAGAAGTCCTTTGTTTCTAGTAGATTTTGTGGCTTGGGAACTACTATGAGATTTCCAGAATAGCTCGAGCGGTTAGGGTAGCAACACCTGTTCTCAGATGAGATGGACATGGAGCCATTGGTAGTACTGAGGACATCGCCCTCTCATGGAGCCAGCTGGTACTATGAATTTCTCCCACTCTCCACCGGGGACCTTCAAATTACTTTTTAGTTGAAAAAAATGGTGTAATTGTTTCTCAATTTTTTTTTGTTTTTTTTAATAAATATTATATTATGATTCTGGTGAACTAGTTAAACGTGCATTGCCTTTATGACTGTTGCCACAGCTCAAACCTTGTGGATTGGGTATGTCTTTTTGAGTGTGATTGTATCAGGGACCTGATTGGTTGAGTTAGAGATCGGTCAGCCAATCGGCAGTGAATGTTTAATGTAAAGAATGGGTCTGGGCAGATCAGGTGAAAACGTCCAAGGCCCTTACTTGTGTAAAATTTGCTGTGTGAATATTGTGCGAAATTCCCAGAGCAATGAAATAAATGAGCTACTTCCTGTATTTGTCTATGTATATATGTCTTTGGACTTGTAGAGAAGTTGGTGACCCATTAATTAATTTCCACTTCAGAATTGTTATTTAAATACTTAAAGACCTGCATTACTGAGTTTATGTAAACTCCTAGGAAAGATGTGACAAAATCAAAGCCATACACTGTAATAAGATATGCATACCTAAGATTTTTTTCCCAAAATGCATCTGTAAATTAGACATTTCTATTTTTGAACTGTTTGAGGGATAATAGTGCAAATTGAATGAACAACCAGACATACCTGACATAGGTAGCTTCACTAGAGTTGTTGGGGACTGTATCCTTGTGATATAGTCCCCAACAGGAATCAAATTTAACTTCCTTTAATGAAAATGAAGTTTCCATATAATGTTGCAGAAAAGCAATTATGCACTCTAGGTTGTACAATTTTGTACGGTGTTACAAGGTTGTTCTTTTAGCATTGCTATGCTATTCTACAGTATTTTAAAGCACAGTTGGGCTAAGAAAGTTGTTTACCTTGCCTGTCGTGCAGTTGATTCCAAATAACTACTGCTGAAACTTTTTTTTCCTCTTGAAGTTATTGTTTTCTACATCAATGACAAGTCATTAACTATTGAGAAATGGGTCCTTAGTTTTTTTTAATTTGGACAGTTAAATAATCTCATTAAGATGCTTTAAATAGATGGGATATGTTGGGTTTATTGTACTGAAAATATTATGGACTAGGTTTATAAAGTTGTCTTAATTTATCAAGGTTTTTTTTGTTTTAGTTTGAGACAGCATCATTATTTTTAGTTTTTCTGAAGACATGACAGTATTTTAGAATAGCAGTTGCATGCACTGCTTGTAAACCTGAATGTGCTTTACTAAATTCACCAGCAGGGCGAGCTCTTGTCAAGGTCATTGTCTGTTATTTAAATCAACCCACCATTTCAAAAAACATATTTGATCAGATCCAGTTCATCTATTGGAAAGTTGTTTTTGCGGTTGTAGGCATCAAAAATAAATGCATCGTATCACATGCCTGTATGGTAGAAATGTGGTTGATTTCTTTCTGAAGTTTTTAAGTGGGCAGTGTCACATGACAACTCATGCACAGAACTGCATAGACGGTCTTGAATACACCCCTTGCTAATCAATTGGTCATGTAATTGAGGTTATCAGCTACACCTGTAACCAGAATGTAATTTCACCCTCCGGCTGTCTTGCTTTCTATTCCAGACTGAGAACAAGGCAATTTGTGTCCTACAAGCAATCTGGAAAGTGTGAGAAAAAACATTTGCTTGTTGAAGGTTTGTTATCCGTGTTAGATCAAACCAAAATTCCAATCTAAATCTGTAGTTCTGCAAGATAAAGCTGTGGGATAATGTGCACTATGCTACACTTAAAGGGATTTTACTGAGAAATAAAATATTAAAATACAAAATTTAAATAATTGCCCCCCACCCCGGCCTGAATGAATACTTGATTGAAACACCTATCAAACAGCTATGTAAGGATAGATCTCTACCTATGTTTATACACCTACAGTGCTGTGAAAAACTATTGGCCCTTTGAGATGACTGACTGTTCATATCTTTAACCATAACCTAATTTTAGATATAAGGGAACCTGACTGAACCACCCCATTTTGATACATAAATTAATAATTTAAGTATTTACTATGCCCAAAATTCTCATGTGAAAAAATAATCACCTCGTTAGACAATGTGCCATTCCTCTCGAGGATCAATATGGTGCTTTCAGCTAAATTTGAGACAAGCATTTGTGTTCTTAGTAAGCATTAGTTTTGCGCTTGCCATGAATCTAACTTTTTATTAGTGTCTTTCTGATGTTGGGAGTCATGAACACTGACCTCTGTTGAGGAGAGGCCTGCCGATCCCTGGATCTTCTAAGCTATTTTGTGGCTTCCTGGATGATTTAACACCTTGCTCTTGGCGAGACTGTTTGGACAATATGCTTCTGACTGGTCCAGTGGAGCTCCAGGGCCTTAGAAATGTCTTGGTAACCCTTTTTAGATTCAAATGCAGTGACTGTTTTCCAGAGGTGTTTGGGAATTTGCTTTTGATAATGGGATGGAGTCACTTTGGAACCTGTGCACTGAAAACTTCAGTGTGGTGGCAAGGGCCAGAGTTTGATGTTAAATTGATGTTAGACAGAGCTGGCTCAAATCAGGCTTGATTGTTGATCATGGTATTCAAACACCTGACACTAATTATACCTTTCATTAGGTTTAGTTTCCTCCTGGGCCAATTACTTCTTTGCCTGTGAAGATTGCATATTTGAGTACCAAGCAGACCAAAAAAGTAAAATAAGCATCTAAATTTAATTTTATTTCCCTTAGACTCCCTTTACATAGATCTCCAACATATATCATTCCATTTGCAATATTTGACCATACTTTACTGAAACTATCGAAGTCTTGTCAAGTTCCTTGGGGAACTTGCTTTGGTTGTGTGCTTCCAGTCGTCATTATGAAAGGTGAACTTATGTCCCAGTTTTAGTTTTCTTGCAGAGGGCTGACATTTTTTATAGACTTTTCTTAACATTGTTTCATTCATTTTCCTTTTTAGTGGAGGCGCCCCAATCCCTGACAGTGAGAATAGTCATAAAACCTGATATTGCCACCACACTGCTTTAAGGTAGGATTTGTGTCCTTTGGGTGATGTACCGTGTTGGATTTGCGACCAACATGACAGCTTGCATTTTAGCCAAAGCCAAACTGATCTGTATTTACACTTTGTCTCTCAGTTCTTTGGTGTTGGTTTGCTTTTACAGTTCACAACCCAACAGAAACAACTAAACAAGTCCTAAAATGGCTCATTTAACACTGATGGAAAAGATTGAAGTTGTCTTGCTATGAAGGTGATTGCTTACAGAAGTAATTTTAGGATTTCTATTACAAGGTGGATTGGTAACTTCGAATAGTACTAATTCATTGCTGAATTTTAATATTACATTTTATTTCATACCCACACAAAACAAATTATGCTGAGTGGTGTCTATATATGTGGGTATTCTTATCTAAGTGATTTTGAGTCTTGTTGAGGTGCATTTTCAAGGGGTTAAAGCTTGTGGAAATTCATGCAGTGGTAAGTCAAATACATTCCGATTCTGAAAACGTGATGTTGGTTATACATGTTTCTTCCACCCCCCCCCTTCCTATCCTGTATTTGTAATGGCAAATTTAATGGTCAGTTATGGTGGGTGTCTTAGTACCCATTTGTCCTGTTTTTTGACAGTTTACGGTGGATACCCTCTTGAGCCTCTCAGGACTCCTTATAAATCTGTTTATTGTCAACGGTTTCTTCCCTTTGTGTTGCGCCACAAATTACTATTGTTTAGATGCAGGCTATTATGCCTACATTTCGTGGCTACATCGATATCTTCTCCTAAAAAAAATGTAATATTTATTGCAGCAATTCAGGTGTGACAAATTATTTTCATCTCCCCTAACCAAACATTTTCCATGTTAGTTATAACAATGTCTTATCACACAAATAACTTCAAATGGCATATCTGAATTTCAATTTATTTAATCCATGTAATTTTTAATATCACTTCCCCAGTAATGGGCTGTCTCCATGCTAAAGCACATGAATCAACAATTCTGCAAAATGTAACACAATGTTGCAAATAATACTCAAACGTTTATGGGATTATCTTTGACTTTATTTTGTACAATAATTACATGATAGTGTTTCATTGAAACAAGAGTGTAACACTGGTGGGCAATGCCCTCTATGCTCACAAGATGGCTCACATACTCTCCAACTAAGATGTAGTGTATAAAACGTGAGTATAGGTTATCAGAGCCACAAATACAACTGTGAAGTGTAGTATACACACAGATCACTGATACTTTTTTGGTAGGTTCCACTTTAAACATAGTCTTTCAGAGTTACAGCATGTGAAAGAGCCACAACTCTCTCACTATAGTTTCAGAAATGAAAGCAAACCAGCGTTATACTTAATCATAGGGGTAAGTGGTAAATTGATTAAGACCAAATTCACCAGTTAATTTTCATCAAAATGCTAAGGTCAAACAAAACAACAAAACTTACAGTATATACAGTAGTTCAACTCATAGATATATATACATGTATGTACAACATATAAATATAGTAAAATAGATAAAATTACATTGATTTCATGTTCTTCCATAAATAATCGCAGGACATTTAACAATTTGGATGATTTGTGAGGTTAGCACTGGAAGCCCAGTGAGCCAGCCCCCTGCCTCGTGTTGGAGACGAGGTGAAAAGCTGACATGACACTTATCCTTATCAATCTTTGAATTCTATCTTTGTAAGTATGGTAACGTTTAAAAAGGAGAAGCTGCCAACCGTAAGAAAAACACTAACATTTTGACCGATACACTGAGCAGCTCACAAAACGTTCCTCCGCCATCCTTCCGCTCTGCATGGAAGACATTATGTAATGTTAACAGGATGTTTGGTTATGTGCGGTCCCTAGTACCGTCAGAAAACATGAACTCTTTTTGCAAGGTAAACAGGTACATTACAACCACGCATGTGGTCAAATTCAAGATATTCTTCCATAAAGAAAAAAAGTGTAACAGCCCCCCAGTGGCCAGGGGATTTGACAGGGAGCGTACCCTATCAATAAGTAGTAGTGTCGTCGCTGCGGTACATTTGAACAAAGTCTTCAATACATTAAATGCGCAGAACGTTTCTTTAAAGGACTCAACCCTCCTAAGATATCTTTTGCAGCTTCCAGTGTGGCATTTCAAGAAGGCAGGTTTCATTGATTCATACACTAAGCATTTTACAAGTTAAGCCGACACTACTAGCTAGGTCACACAGCCTTGGTACAAATACTGATAAGCGGTCTAGTTGCCTGTGAAAGACAATTTCTTACAAGTGTGCTGAAAATTAAGTGCTTTTTCATATAGAAACACATTACAAAAACTTTTTGGCAAAGTTTAAAAAAAACAAAAACAAAAGAAGTTAAAAGCAAAAGGATTCACCTCAAGTATTTCTGCTGTCACTTTGTTTGCCTCTGGGATTCCAGGAGGTCTGTGGTTGCCCTGGTTCAGAAAGGTTGTTGTCGTGCCTGAGGCTGGCACGTACAGATCACACGCAATAACTGAATATGAGCTGCATTGGAACTTCACATCTACATAATCCCAGTTCGAGGCACCATCCAAAGCTTCAACTGTAACATTACCAGAACTGCTAAAAAAAAATTAAAGAAAGAAATCACAATGAAAGTAAAAAAAGAATATCACCACCTTTGTGGCCTAACTGCATACTGTACAAGTTCGGTACATTCTCATTGGAATGGTATAGTCTTTTTCTCAGAGTTCAAAGCTGAGCATTGTTGAGTGAGGTCCTCATTCTTATTGGATAGCAGTCTTAGCAGTAAGATGTTTCAGCGGCTCAGCTGCGGTAGTTGCGGGGCCTCCAGGTGGATGAGGTGTTCTATTGGATCCAGTCAAGGGCGATGAGCGTCAAGCTGCCAAACATGACAAAGAAGCCACTGCACAGGAAAATGCTAGCCTGGACAGAGACATGGGAGGAGACGGTCAGGCTTAGCACAACAAACAGCAAGACCCACAGGCAGATCAATGGAATGGACCAAAATGGAGAAGGAATGCTCATTACCCCGATTTTCTGCACAGACTTCATGGGCTCCTTCTTGACCAGTTTGATATAGAAGGCTGAGGGCAAGATGAAGATCAGCATGGCTGCCGCAGATGCACCTGAGGAAAACGACAGGCTAGTTGGGACGTTCACTGACATTCCTTCCTTAACTACAATGTCTAAATCCTGTGAACTGCACCTGGCCAGCTGTATTTACATGACTACATTCACTCACCGATGAAGCCAAAGATGTCTCTGATTGTTGGAACAAAGATGACCAGGAGGTTGGTGCTGGCCAGCAGACCCATGGTGATGATGGTGTGGCGTATCCAGCTGAAATCCTTTGAGGCACACAGCAGCTGGTTGACCGAGGTGCGGATCTACCAAGAGAGATGGAGATGCGGGGGGGGGGGGCACGGTCAACATGGCGGCAATGGCAATCCTCACAAATCTCATTCGCTTTAGATGGGTGGATGAATATCTGCCAGCCATATGGATAGATGTGGGACTTACGGGAAATAGCACCACAGGGACAGTCAGGGTGACTGCTGTCAACACGGCCAGACGAACGATGAGTAGGACCACGTCAGCCTTGAACACCTTGGAGTAGGTGTGCAGTAACTCGGGCTCAACACGCACTGTAAAGCCAATTAAATATGCTAATTTAGTTCATGCTTGCTTACTTGTCGACTATCAAACCAGATATTCAATTCATTGTCTTTAGCCTGCCGAGTCCATCCTTTAAAAATCCAGACACGGCCAACACTCCAGTGCCTTGTCATAACCGACTTGACTTACAATTAGATAATGTGTTAGATGTGTGCTTTTTCTACATCTGTGTTCTGGTGTTGTTTATTCGCAAAATCCTTGGGAACCTGCCTGCTATATGTTCAGCCAAATCAAACAAAGACAAGGAATCAGCTGGAAAACAGCCTCGATCATTCAAGGTTGTGTGTAACTTTCCCAACCCCCTTTTCATTGATGTTCGTCGAGGCACGGCGTCCGTGCTAACTAGGGCTGTTGCGTAAACGGGCCACACATTCAGGAAAGTCTAAAACATGACTGCACACATGCTGTGACGTCCTTGCCTTAACAAACACGGAGAACCAGTGGAATATTGGACAGCTGACGTTGTCTTTTTTTTTTTCTTCGCATGAGGACAGTGGTTGAAAAACAACCTTGGAGACTGAATGTATCCGGTTCTAGCTAGTTCTTTTTCAGGGTGTAATTGGTTTTCGTTAATACATTTTAGAGGGGCAGGGGTGGCTCACCGTTGAATGTCAGATATCCGAAAAGCGCAGCCAGCAGGTACATGATGAACATGGCCAGAAAAGACACATTGGCCACTCCCTGCATCTTTCTACGGGAACGACTGGGAAAGGCCAAGAAATAGAGGAATGTTAGACAACACAGACACACTGTTCTTTTGTCTCCCTTCTCTGGTGCTCTAGCAAGTGTGCGCATGCGTGCGTGTGTATACCCGAGATACTCACTCTTTAAGTTCCTCATACATGGGCAAGATGGCAGGGTGGCAGACAAAGGCGAATGTCAGAATAGGAACAGCGTACACGGTCTGGAGGAAGGAGTTAAACAAAAGTTAGACATTTGACATGCACAGGACACATTTTTAATCTCATAATTTTACACACGGAAATGAAAACACATTCGAAGACTTGTTACCTGAGAGTTGAAGACAAAGTATTTAGGCGTGCAGACATCCTCGTTGTAGTCGACAGCTGTAGTGTTGATGCTGCCAGATGAGATGTTCTGGATCTTGCTAACTGTCTCGTTCAGTAGCATTTCTGTGTAAGGGCACGGGATCTGAAACTTCTTATAAATCACCTGTGAAAGAAACCAATTCCTTGATGCAATGATTCCGAATTTTGGGGACTTTGAGCAGTTTTACACCAAGAACACAACATAAACTGCCTTCCGGTCTGGGAAACTAAAGGTTAGAATCGGCTACATTTGCTGCATTCCAATATTTTTATTACTAGATATTAAGCTATGTACAATAAACTGGATATTGGGACCAAGCCATTAAGATCAGACAGAATCGCTAACCAATGTGACACTGTTCCGAGTAAACTAAACTCTACAATAACAGGAACAGTAAAGGAAAAAAAATACCCCCACCCCCATAATGTTATCTTACCACAATCAGGAAGTAACCATGTCAAGACGTTAAAATCAGTCAATGTGTCAACTGTTCTAAGTGAGTAAACTAATCTCTATAAAAACAGGAACAGCAAAGAAAAAAGTAACATTATTGGGCTTTTCTTACCACAATCAGAAAGAAGACCATGCAAAGCAGAGAGAAACCGCTGGTGTAACCAAGGTAACCTGATGTAAGGAAACAGAAAAAAATCCTTAAAATGCTGTTGGGATGTAAGACATTAATATACTAACAACTGTTAAGTAATTTTACTGGAATACAGAACTGTATTGCAATGAATATGAAAGTTATTAAATGTTTGCAATGTAAATATACACACTACACACACATACGTGGCCACTGTGTCACAAACCTCGGCCCTTTTCCAACCCACACCCTCAGTGATGCATTTCCCAACATCAACACTCACTCGCGCAAGGTGCCACTCCCTGTATTGTGTCTTACCGAGGTTCTTGAGTAGCGAAAGAGGTAGGATGATAACAATTGACACCAGAATAACCAGATAGTCCCCGTTCATATACCACTCCCTAAAACAGGAGAGAACAAAACCTCCATCAGAAACTGTAAACATTACCACACATTTCCACATAGTAACACACTAGTAGAGGTACAAATACATATATACACACGTGTGCACGAACACATACATTTATATCTTAGTTTTAGCTTTTGTGACGGGGAAAAAAAGGGCGTATGTTATGGTTATGCCCATGACTATTACAGCCTTTGTCTCATTCCATTGTTGTTTTGAATATTGTAAACGCACATATGACAGAATGACTGCAGTTCACACAGAAATAGCAGCCTGCACTTAGGGTGGTGTAGCTACATGCTGGGAACACTACATGAATGTTTGATGGGCCAGTTGGTTGGTCTGAATTAGCTCATCCAGAGCTCTGTCTCCATGCAGCACTGGCTCTTCTAAAAGAACCCTTTGAACAGCAGTCAACAACACACCGTGTGTGTCCCCCGCCCCACCATCAAATGCAGCAAATGGGAGTTTCACCTTGAGTGTCAACCACTCAAAAATAACCATTGGCCGTTTGTCAATGGCGGACATGGACATACACAAAAACGTGCTGACAAAGCTGCTTACCCGTTATTCGCTCCCATGAAGGCTTGGATGACAATTGGCAGCTCATACTTCACAATGAAGAGGTAGCTGGACATGGCTGTGACGGTAAAAACAACAAAGTGAAGGTCAACTACAGTAAGTAGCTCTGGACAAGCATCTGCTACAAAACTTAAATGGCAGTTATATTTTCTCCTTTACTTTATGTTCTTTTGAATGCCAATGAAGCATCTTTAGTTCTTACCACCAATATTCTGCATGGTGATGGAGATGGATGCTGCCAGTTTCCCTGGCATGCCGAATGCCTTGTAACCTAATTGCTCGTAGACCAATGACCCTCCTTCATTGGCAGTTTTCAGAAGCAAGTGCACAGAGTACAGTGAAAAGATGGAAACAGCAACCAGTAGAATTCTGTGGAGCGAAAAGATGTAATTATATGACGATTAAGACATCAAACCATGCAACATACTGGAACTGCTGTTGCCTGAAGGAAGGATATGGACTAGCATTGACTGACATTAACCACACCGACACTCTGTAACACAACTGTTGCTCGATTAGAACGGCGGGTGCCCCCTATTGGTTAGACTAGAGCATGTGATGCGTGACCAAAAGGTAGCTAGATTGAATTCTCGAGCCGCCAAGGCAAAAACTCTGTCCTGGAACAAGGTAGTTAACCCTATTTGTTCCCAGGTTTTTGCTGGAAACTTGAAGTCATTCTTCCTTTGTAAAATAAGGGTAATGAATTATGTGTAGAAGCTCGCCAGTCCCAATTCAAAACACATTACCGATGGCAGTGTGAATATCATCCTCAATGTGGAGTCCAACCACAGCCAAAGTCAATGCAGGCCTTAAATTCATTGAGAATATGTTCTGACCATTGCTAGGGGACACATCTAACATTGCAAAGCCTCTTTGATCAGACTCCACATGTATATATTTGCAGTGAGGACTTTGGTTTTACCCCCCCCCACCACTGTAAATATACAGAAGTATTCAGAGTTACAGAAAATAGTCCAATGTATTATATTCATACTTTGTGCTATACTTTGTGCACTTCAGACTGGTTAAGGCTGATCAGCCCCTGACATTTGTTACTGTTCTTTATTGCAGTAAAGAACAGCAAACTTAGCATAATATTTTACTCTGCAACCCTTAGAGTGTACATACATGATTTGTGTTGATGGCTCTCAGAGGCTTCTATGCACTCTGCAGGCACTTATGGCTGTTTTATATTGTTTGGGGTAAAACCCATTTATTTGGGAATATGCATAAATGTTGTATTATTTCTGAATGATATAGGTAGTCTACCACAGTTGAATTGAGAGCAGAAACAGTTAAGTTGGTCTTCTACCTGTTCAATCGCATGGGCGTATATAGAATACTACTAAGTTCACTACATTTTACATTGTTCCCATTCATCAAATACTCTAGTCCAGTGCAATTTACAGTTAGTCCATGCACATTAGATAGGCAGGTGGAACAACAGAACAATGGGCAGCCTCCAAATCTATGTATATCAGTTACAGGCCCATTTCAGAAGCAGGGCAGTTGCTTTTTTTTTACTGTTGAAATTTTAGGATTATTTTAGGATTATTTATAGGATTATTTTAGGAAATTTTAGGATTATTTAACCTAGTTAAGTGTAACTAGGTTAGCAATTTTGCCTAGAACATTAGAAGTAATTTTCTTGACTAGCGAAACCGACGCAGCAAACTTGCATGTGATGACGCAATACAAAGGCAAATTTGCAAAAGGAAGTGGCACATGGCTTCTGTGTAAGCATTCACCTATGAGTGGAGCTCTTAGACCTTCAGCCTTAACCGGAATTCTCCTTTCTGTCCACTGAGTGTTACTGACATTTTATATGTGAGAAGCCAGTTCCCGTACCTTACCCTTTATATAACTCTGTCCCCAATGAAGCAGGATTAGCGCTACTAAGCGGCTTCTCTCCGGCTTTTCGTATCTCGCCCCGATGCTCGAACGCCACCCAACCCAGCGCTTGCGCTCATACGCCCGTTGTTTGTAAACACTGGCCTGCGTGGCTATTAGATACCGTGGCCCATCTTGCCCTGTTTTGGCAGAAACATTTATCTCTGTAGCCTGGATTCCTCCCCAAGTCGCCAGTTTACCCTCGCTATCTTCAGTGTTATCTAAAGCCCAGTAGACAGCAGATAAAACAAACTGATGAAAATACTGTGCTCAGTTGTTATGTATCTATCTGTGCTTCATGGCTGATATTGAGATGTGACCTTGCTATGCTTTACCTAACTGCAAAGTTTAGCATGTGCTGTGTTCCCTCTGATATGACTGCATACAGACTCAGAGCCCTTGAATTTCACAAACCTCCTTCTATGCTTGCATACAGTGATATTCTGATTTGCATTATATTCAGTGTGTTTGTCATTTCCTAAATTCATACACAACGGTAATGGTATTCCCTGTTAATAGGCAAGATACTGTTATTCAGTTTTTCTTTTAATCTTTGTATTCCTTATTATTATTTGTCTTATGGTATATATGGTGTCAGAAAAAGATTAAATAAGACAGCTACTGTGATTACAAACATCATTTGTTTTTTTGTTTTTGTTATTTACTTGAATTACCACTTCAGAAAAACAACCTGTAAGCATTTCATCCTTTGTTAATGAAGCTCTTGACAAATACAATCTCATTTGATTTGTCGCTGGATGACGCCGTGTGAACATTTTGAGCGACACTGCCCTGCAGTGCAGTTTTCCCCCATCTGTATTTGATTTATTTGGAGCCCTAATGTAAAATAGAGGACCAGTAGAACCATACTCACACAAAGAGTGCAATGCCAGTGTTGGCCATGGCATAAGAGAGACCCAGGATACCACTGCCCATGATGGCATTGCCCAGATTGAAGACCGACATACCAAAGGAGGCAGAGCCTTGATGCTGGTGAGAATTAAGTAAAATACCAGTTAGAAAAAGCCCAAAAATGAAAATACCATAAACCATAAACTAAAATTGGGTAGCCTATATCTTACGACAGCACTCACATAATCTGTTTCATATTTCTTCTTGTCCAGGTGGAAGTCTGGAAGAAAGTTTTGACTCTCTGCATCTATGTCATATGGACTGGAAATCAAACAGAAAAATGTTAATCCCATTCTAATTTAACCTTTGAAATAAACATGAACATTCTTCAAAACAGAATAGTACTTTGATGACTTTTCACAGTTAGAATTCAGGTATAGATGTGCTGCAGACCAACCACAGACCATGTAGGCTGCAGTGCCTCACCTGCCAATAGGCTTCTTGGTCGGACAGTCTTGGTATGAACTGTATTCTTGACTATCATCATCTGGGGAAATGTTGAACTGACTCATCTCTGTCTTTGAAGTGGCCTGTTTCATGCTGCAAAAGAAACAAAGAGAAATATTTGAAACAATTTGTTCATTTGTGAACATCTGCCCTGCGCCATCTCCCCTGTCTTTTTTCTAGAACTGTGAGTTCTGCCAGTACCGTTGAATAATCAATATTGGACAGCGAGCTAGAAAGAGAGGGATGGAGAGAGACAGTAGCTACTCTGTGCGATGCAGCTACCTCAGATCTAGTCATGTGACCATAAGAAGGGGGGTTGACTCATCCGAGGAGTCAGTGGAAAAATACCAGCAACCCGGCATCGCGTCTACACCGTACACTTTAGGGTAGCGTCATAGCCAACCCAAAAATCCGCATGATCGGCATGGCACTTACCTTCCACAATTAAAATGTGTAAAATAAGCACAGTCATAATAAATTTATTTATTATTTATTTATTTAAAAAAAATACAGTTTATTCAAGACAATGTGAACTCATCATACTAGTTAACTTTATCATGCCTATAAGACCACAGGCTAAAATGGGAGTATTGAATAGAAATAAGATTTTGGGCTGCATTGATTAAGAATGTTTCCATGAGTGACTGATGGAAACAAAGGCACGTGCTTCTCTATTATGGGCATGGCACCATTTTGCGCAGAGCTGTATCGGACTCAGATATCTGATGCCGCCTACAGTCATTCAATCAAGGGTTGCATCATTTCCTGGACATTTGTTAATTTATACCCCAAATTAGGGGAAAATTCTATAAACAGTTTTTTCTACCCGCCATTTCTGTGTAAAGAATGTCTTATATCAGTCATAAGAACATACCATCAATACTATTTATTTATTAAATTCAGTGAGTCTGGCCCATTTGCGCTGTGTAGCATCCCATAGCATCACAGAATAATGAATACTAAAATCAAGATAAAAGCTTTAGCCATCAGATGAATGTAACAACCCTTATTCATGGACTATGAGATATAAGACGGCTAATTAAGAAACCAGAAAATAGATTAAACATTGCCATGCCTGCCATATATAATACACCTATTTAGAGATATATATATCATTGTCATGTATGCGCGATAAAATAGAATATGCTCCATTATCAATAATAAAGAAAGCATACATTCATGTCTACTGTAGAAAGGTTAATTACAATACATAGCCTAGTCATTTTCAAAATGTTACAACCGGTAACCGAACCTATTTCCTGGTTTACTGTAAACTATGCGGCGCTGACAGAATCTTACCTTTGATACGATGGGAGGAAACGAATAAAATCCCTTAAAACAAATTCACCAACTCCTTCACCGTTGAGTCTTTCCAATATTATACTAGAAACAACCAAATTTATCCTTGAGGTTAAAAATGGCTATTTAACAAGACAGAAGATTTAGGTTTCTCGATAAAATGAAGAATTCTCCCAATTAGGCTTAAATGGGGAAATAAAATTTTATAATGAATACCAATTTGTTTACAATTGTATAATAAAAGCCTAAAAGCCCAATTTTAAGAGTCAGAGATAAACCTATGCATGTGATGCACGAATGGAATACGTTCTTCTATACGAGGAGGGGTTTGTCTGAACCTTTCATATATAGGCTATCTGGGGGTTGCATCAGCTAGGGGGAGTGGCGTTTTGCCTTGGCGACCGCCGTTAGAGTTTACACACACTTTATGAATCACAGTGTGGCACGTTTTGTATACAAACACATCGTATAGTGAAAGTGGTGGTTAAGAACTTGTATTGTTCAACCTGCGTTAAGAATTATATTTAAAATGTGCTTTGACGGCTGCTAAAATGATTTCTGCCCATGTGAAATTCAGAAAATATATTTGGATCATTGTGTCCTGGCTTGTTTTTCCCCTAATTCCGTTTTTCATTTAGAAAACATTAAGTAAACCTAACCCAATAGGATACTTTAAAGATGGCATACTGCCCCAACAATTCGACCCAAGGCTACTATATTATGGACAATGTTTTTTTTAGTTCCGCAACATGAAATTGACGATAAACTGAGGAGAAAGGACAAGATTGGTTGTCATTAGAATTTAAAAATGCGACTCAAGCTTCAAAGAAGACCTCCCAGTTTCAAGAAGATTAATGTACGCAAGCGAATCATGTGACTACGGTTCATTGAGCGCGCCAGGAATCTGTATCATCTCAATCCCCATGACACTAAGTGACCCCTTCACATTGACTTTATAACAGGTTCATGGGCTGCTCTCGCTTTTCAGATGTGTTGGTTCGCTCTCCCATTCTATTCAAGTTATAACCTAGAGCAAAACACTTTTTATAAACAAACAAAGCAGCCCCTCTTCAGCAGTCACACAGGACACACAAAGTTATTGTTACTTATACGGCACTGTGACAATCATTGTTGCCCATAATTTGTAGCCAGGTGCTGACTGGGACCTGAAATTGCCTCTGGCATTTCTAACACACTAGACACAAGATGCTCCTGGAAGTGGAGTTGGAAGGTCATTGGGGGCACTCTTCGCTCTGGCCTACACATCACATCCCAGGGCACTGAAGGGCACATTGCCTTCTGTAGGGTGCTGTCTTAGGATGGGATATTAAATGGGGGGCCTGACTCTGTGGCCACTAAAGAGCCAACAGACCTTATCGTATGGGTTTCAAAGGGGTATTGTGTTTTTTTTGTAATACAAATGCACTACAACAACATATGTTATTACATTTTTGTGCATTTTATAATTAGTTAATATGCAATGTCAGATTTGATAATTCTATTAACAATCAATTTGACTAAAACCTATAATGCAATGCTCCATCTTGGTAGGCTGACGGCTAGGTAAATTATTAACATATTGGCTTTGTGGCCAGAAAACAGAACTCCAAAATAATACCAAAGTCACAATCAGCATGTGAAGTAATTCTATAGTTTTAAAATCGATTAATTTGATGGCACACTGTATACTTTGAGGAAATGTATACAGTGTGAAACACAATTTCTTGATTTCACTGACGAACCATTTAGAAATTCATGTTAACAAAATGTTATCTCCCCCACTGAACCTGGTTTCACCAAATTTGTAAGCATGTCATTATTTGTGCTGGTGGATTAGCATGAACCCCTGGTGTGCTGGCTCCATTTTCAAACTGGCCCTAAGATCATCATTACCTCCTGATCAGTACCAGCATCCAGTTGCTACTGTATAGTCATGGACTTTACTTTGGCTTTGGGAACCTGTGTAATTTTGTTAAAAGTTAAGTATCTCTGTGAGTTTACAGATTCTTTGAATACCTTTAGTATATTTATATTTAGTTAAAGAGAAAATTGGTTGTGAAATGTTATTCTATGATAACAAATCAAACAGGGAGTCCGCTCCACAATGCTGAACAGTCATGGGAAGACCAGCTGCAATTGCTTACTACATCCTTGATCAGCAATGTTACTCTGGGCTACCTTGTAAAAACACACCTGCAGGGTGTGGAAAAAATAATGGAAATACCACATGGAAAAATATTTCAAGTTAATAGATCACTTAATCTGAATCCGAATCTGTTGAATGATGCCATGTTCCAACCCCTCAATGCTCCTCCTTCCTTTAGGCCACACCCTCAACAGACAGAATTGTCACCCAGTCAATTACAACACCCTTCATTCTGAAAACACTATTCACAAATTATATATACAGCTCCGGAAAAAATGAAGAGACCACAGCACATTTTTCTTTCCTTTCCAAGTTTTTGAGTGAGGAACAGAAGGGTTAAAATTAAGAGACCACTGCAAATTGAACGCTTCTGTTCTTCACTCAAAACTTTCCTTTTCAACTTTTTTGGAAAGCAAAGAAAAAGGTGCAGTGGTCTCTTAATTTTTTACGGAGGTGTATGTGCAATGTTCAGATTTGTAATGGTTAATTAATGAACAGATGTATCTTTATCAGGTAATTTTCAGAAGTTTCATTTCTAGGCGAATAAACACACTAATTGTTTGTGAATATTTTATAATATTGACAGAAATGGAAAAATATTTTTCATGTTGGTATTAATTAATTGATATAAATAGAATAGTGTTAGATGTGTTAACTCCTATTTTGTAGCGACATAACATGTTGGCTGTACATTTGTATAATTCCACATTTTAACCCACCCACATGTGAAAATCTAAATATCAAGTTTTTTAGTTCATATGCAAAAGCGTGATACCCAATAATCAAGCAATTCTCCATAATAAAAGTTCAAAAATGTTTTCTTAACTATAAGGACCCATGAAGCTTAGTTTGCCAAGGGTGTTACTTGCATTGCCAGGATTGTGGATACATTTCGAACAGGGTACCAGTATGAAAATGTATCTAATCACTACTATAGGTTGCTCTGGATGACAGCATATGCTAAATGATGTACAGTAAATGTTAACTCTGAAAACTGCTTCTCAGGTCTGTGTAATTTTGATCATTTTAAAATCATATTAAAAAATCTGTACCAGGACCAATTGAAAGGTGAAAAATTACCAGTATCATAAATATCAGATTGATGCATTCTAGGTTTGAAATGTTGATTGGCTAATGGCCAACAAGCTGTATCAACCACAAATTAATAACAAATAATACTGGTATCATTCTTGTAAATAATGTTTTTTTAAGCCTAATTTAGCTGCTAAAATGCTGTTAATTCCCTTAGTAGGTGACTAAAGGTTACCGCATTTCAAGGGTTAAATTGAGATTTGGGAAGTAGGGGAGCCCTACATTTATATGGGGGTCGGAGGGGGCTGTAATCTATGACCCTGATCATATATCCGTTGGTCTGTAGTGTTTTCTAACCTGCTGTAGACAGATTCATAATCAACTCTAGTAAATGGCAAATAATGAAAAGTTGAGGATAAACTACAAGCACAAAAAGAGTAAAGGTCACAAAAAATGGGTAAATTTCCCAGTTACTTTCTATTTAATAGCAGAACAACATGCAATGTAAACCATATGTACACAGACCGTGTTTAGTCTATATGTGAATGGCATCGTAGGCTATGACCAAAACATGTTAGCAACATACACACACCTTCATACATTCACACACACTTGTCCCCCTCTCAGTCACACATGGGTAGGTTTGTGTAGGTCTGTATGAGCCATTGTTTGAGGCTTTAATGTGACCCTGGCAAACTAAGATGGATCAAGAAATTAGAGTAGATGCTGAAATTGGACCGATTCCAGCCTTGCCATGGCCTCACGCTACTTTCACACATCGTTCGTGTTGATGCGTCCAGGCACAGGCCGTGAATGTTATCCTTTCGGTACTGACCAATGCACAAGATTGTCAAGTCTGAATGTTGTCATGTGCAATCAAGTATTCCACATAGGATTTCTGTAAGACATTATCATACAATATGTTTTGCTTTGTCAATGGACAAACTCAAGGTGACGTTGAAAACTTATTTTCCCTCCGGCCCAAGATTTTTTTAAAATACAGTAACTGTAGTAATACCATGTTTATGAATAGAGATACCTGCTTTTCTACTTCAGTATTATTTTGTGCATTGTCCTTGCCACTCCTGGCTATGGGCCAGAAGGTTCAGATTTGTTTTACCACCATTTGCTCATATCCTACTTTGTGTGCTGAAATAAGTATTAAAGAAATAGCAAATAAATACGTAATTACCCAAACTGAGAAAAATTATATAGTCAAACCTGTTAATATGAGAATTTAAATTAAACGATACCACCCCTTTCCCTTCACTTTTCAATGTTTTTCTTGGGAGTTTTTTCAGGGTTTAAATTTAATATTTAAATCATAAAAGCTATAAAGTGTTATAGATTAATTTGTCAAGAGGTCATGTATTCAACTTACAGACTTTCAAACTGATTATAAGACTGTTTTTGTTTAGAAGTACTATAGAATTGCGGCCCGGGCTTTGACTGTTCTTTCCAGGATATTGATCTTCTTTAATTTCAGCTTTCTGGCACAGGGCAGCAGGGTTCACCCCGAAATATTGTGATATTCAGAGCTATTCATTGATCTTAGTGCCTGCCCAGAGCCCCTGTCCCGACTGAAGAGAAGCAGCTCCATTGCACGATACTGCTGCCACCATGCTTGACAGTAGCTAATGTTTACTTACTGGATGATTAGCCATGTTGACCTGGCACCAAAAGTATATTTTCTAATTAAGGCCAAAAAGTTATACCTTGGTCTCATCGGACCATAACATTTTCCTACATGTTTTTTGGAGAGCGAATGTGCCATCTTGCAAAATGTATGCAGTCCTGGATGTTCTTTTTTGTGAGAAATGGCTTTCAACTTGACACCCTACTCCAAAGCGCAGACTGGTGGGAAATAGGTGCAATATGCAGGGAGTGCCCA
Organism: Esox masquinongy; assembly: GCA_016801175.1. Lineage (NCBI taxonomy): Eukaryota > Metazoa > Chordata > Actinopteri > Esociformes > Esocidae > Esox > Esox masquinongy. The sequence goes on along the minus strand of JACXGI010000774.1, from coordinate 12,334 downwards.
GGTCCTGCTAAAAATTCCTGCAACTTCTTTAAGGTTGCCGTTGGCCTCTTGGTATCCTCACTGATGGGCTGTCACCTTGCCCTGTCACCTTGCACAATCATTATCCTGGGGGTACTGGCTTTCCTTCACTTCTTAATGATGGTCTTCACTGTGTTCCACAATACAAATGTTCTAAAACCTCTCTTAGGGATCCCCAGATGGTCCATGTATTGCATGTGTTTCTAAACTAGCTGGTTCAGGTCTACAACACATATTGTGAGATGGCTGGGAGTACTCAGGAGAGGTATGAGCAACACATAATACATGAAATGCCTTTAAAATGAGATTTTATCCCTCTCCTGATCTACCGTTCAGTAGTATGATCCCGTAGTTCTTTTGTCTTCTCCTTATGGACCATGTCCATCTCTGCGGTGTCCAACAAAGAACATGTCCAGGACATCTTACAGGAACAGCTGATTTTATTTAGGGATGATAAAAATCACTCCAGTTGATGTCAGCTGACTGAACAGTCTTTGTATTTCTGGAATGTGATTGGTCAAAAGCTTTGACAGTTTAATTTTTTTTTTCACTGAGATTGTCAACATTGCAATTTTTGCTATACACTTAAGGCACATGAAAATGTGATTAAGAAATGAATATGAGGCAAGAGTACAATCACTTTTTATTTCTGGCTGTTTCAACACACGTGTTTCTCCAACTAAGAATAACAGCACTTTCAGAGTACCTTCTCTAAATGTAAACCTGTCCGGATGTAGGAAATGGGGTGAAAGATGACTCATCAGACCATTACTTTTTCAAATGCTCAGAGGTCTGGTTTTTGTGCTTCATACAAAAAGTTATTTCCGAATTGCAGCCCTGCCATAAATTCCAGATAAGTGAAAATCACAACCTATATTTTTTGTTGAGACGGTGTCACAGAGATAATGATTCAATTCTGTGTTGAACAACTATCCCGTTAAGTGTCTGTCCATGCCAGCTTCGACTTGTGACAACTTTTCCTCTTTGCCGATGCAATTTGTCCATGTTTGGCACAGGCTATCAGTGTTTTTGAGACTGTTTCCCTTCACACATGGAGTAGTTTGACAGTTTTTGTTACTGATGTCCCTGAAATTTGGGCACAGACTATTTGGCTTTACTTTTAACGTAGACTGACACATATGTACTGCTAATTGACCATCAACCAAGCATTTCCTCTGCAGCTGGGTTTGTAATTGTGATGTAGTTACTTCAAAGTACATGTGGTTTTTCCGTTATTTTGTCCAGCTCCTGTAAAAGCACAGATACCAACACACACATCATATGCATCTCATAAACCTCCTCTAACAGCTCTTGTATGGAATTAAGTTGCTAGATGTTACCTTAGTTTCCAAAAATTCTGCCTGGACCAAGGTTATGTAAATATGCTTTAGTTCCAGTCTAGCATAAACAAATTAAGCTTATGACATATCTTAAAGGAGAAGAACAAGAGAGAAGGATAAAATGGATGTCTTAGCATTGGTGAATGTACTTTGGGTCCAATCCCTTAAGACTGAATGAAATGATGATATACTTGGCATCATGTTGGCGGTAAGAATCAAACGAGAAGGGGAAGTTTAGGTTAGACTTAGCTGGGTCATTCCACATCTCAGGTCTTGAGTTAAAATTGCTCCCCTTTGGCCACTGACCACAGGAACCTGCTTTGTGTGACCTCCTATGGGCTTTCTCAAGGCAAGGAGGTAAAACGAGGATGCCACTATCCAAAGCCTCAGCAAAGATACTGGCATAGAGGGCTGGAGGATGGGATTTATTTTTATTGCTTCTGGTAAACCCAGTACCTTCCAATGATAATGCAAAAACTGCACTCCAAATCCAGTGTCTTGGCCTTGAGAGCTAGCTGAGCTAAATTCTAAAGCTTTCTCTAGTTCAGCGATCTGAAATTAGTGTGTTGCATTTGTACTGAAAACTGTACATTTTCGCGTTCAGCCCATTGATAGCGGCCATGACAGTGGTTTTGAGATCTTTTTTGGTTGCAGTGTGTTGCCTTGCGAGTTTTGCTCACACGTCTACGAGCGTCTACACTCATTAACTGCATGCGTTATTACCATAAATCCTGTGAAATTCATTTGAACTTAACTTTAGTTCATGGGTTACTTTGTGTGCTGAACGCGATAGCTACATGTCCGCAATAGGAAGTAGCTTAGTACGTGTACATTTTAGATTGGAAAATGCTTAGTCTTTTGGTTGATTTTACACTGAACAAAATTATAAACGCAACATTTTTGTTTTTGCCCCCATTTATCATGAGCTGAACTCAAAGATCTAAGACTTACTCTATGTACACAAAAGGCCTATTTCTCTCAAATATTGTTCACAAATCTGTCTAAATCTGTGTTAGTGAGCACTTCTCCTTTGCCGAGATAATCCATCCACCTCACAGGTGTGGCATGTCAAGATGCTGATCAGACAGCATGAGTATTGCACAGGTGTGCCTTAGGCTGGCCACAATAAAAGGCCATTCTTAAATGTGCAGTTTCACTGTAATGGGGGGGGTCCGGGGGGGTCCGAAAACCAGTCAGTATCTGGTGTGACCACCATTTGCCTCACGCAGTGCAACACATCTCCTTCGCATAGAGTTGATCAGGTTGTTGATTGTGGCCTGTAGAATGTTGGTCCACTCCTCTTCAATGGCTGTGCGAAGTTGCAGGACCTGGAACACGCTGTCGTATACGCCGATCCAGAGCATCCCAAACATGCTCAATGGCTGACATGTCCAGTGTGTATGCTGGCCATGCAAGAACTGGGATGTTTTCAGCTTCCAGGAATTGTGTACAGATCCTTGCAACATGGGGCCGTGCATTATCATGCTGCAACATGAGGTGATGGTCGTGGATGAATGGCGCAACAATGGGCCTCAGGATCTCGGTATCTCTGTGCATTCAAAATGCCATCAATAAAATGCACCTGTGTTCGTTGTCCATAACACACGCCTACCCATACCATAACCCCACCGCCACCATGGGCCACTCGATCCACAACGTTGACATCAGCAAACCGCTCACCCACACGACGCCATACATGCTGTCTGCTATCTGCCCTGTACAGTGAAAACCGGGATTCATCCGTGAAGAGTACACCTCTCCAAAGTGCCAGACGCCAACGAATGTGAGCATTTGCCCACTCAAGTCGGTTACGACGACGAACTGCAGTCAAGTCGAGACCCCGATGAGGACGACGAGCATGCAGATGAGCTTCCTTGAGATGGTTCCTGACAGTTTGTGCAGAAATTCTTTGGTTATGCAAACCGATTGTTGCAGCAGCTGTCTGGGTGGCTGGTCTCAAACGATCTTGGAGGTGAAGATGCTGGATGTGGAGGTCCTGGGCTGGTGTGGTTATACGTGGTCTGCGGTTGTGAGGCTGGTTGGATGTACTGCCAAATTCTTTGAAATGCCTTTGGAGACAGCTTATGGTAGAGAAATGAACATTCAATTCACGGGCAACAACTCTGGTGGACATTCCTGCAGTCAGCATGCCAATTGCACGCTCCCTCAAACCTTGCGACATCTGTGGCATTGTGCTGTGTGATGGAACTGCACTTTTTTGAGTGGCCTTTTATTGTGGCCAGCCTAAGGCACATCTGTGCAATACTCATGCTGTCTGATCAGCATCTTGATGTGCCACACGTGTGAGGTGGATGGATTACCTCGGCAAAGGAGAAGTGCTCACTAACACAGATTTAGACAGATTTGTGAACAATATTTGAGAGAAATAGGCCTTTTGTGTACGTAGAGAAAGTCTTGGATCTTTGAGTTCAGCTCATGATGAATGGGGGCAAAAACAAAAATGTTGCGTTTATAATTTTGTTCAGTGTATATTCTTATGTTTAATGTGTGACAGCTGTCACCCTATCACCATAACAACAACACCCTTTAGCAAATATGGCTGTCTTCAGCCTTTCACGCTATCTCTAATACTTTTATAATAGGGCCACAGTGTCACCGGACCCCCCTGTCTCAGCCCCAAGGTCTTACGCTGCTATATTATTGTGCTGGGGAGTAGGGTCAGTTCTCCTTCTCCACTATAAATCCTTGTAGTTCTAAGGAATGCATTTTCTAAATTTTTCCTGTCTCTTGCCGTTTTAAACTTAGGAGGACATAAGGTCCTGGCACACACCTGAGGA
>JACXGI010000773.1:94118-117313 GCA_016801175.1 Esox masquinongy | reverse complement strand
TTTAAAGGCCTTTGCAGGTGTTTTGAGTTAATTAGCTGATTAGAGTGTGGCACCAGGTGTCTTCAATATTGAACCTTTTCACAATATTCAAATTTTCTGAGATACTGAATTTGGGGTTTTCATTAGTTGTCAGTTATAATCATCAAAATTAAAAGGAATAAACACTTGAAATATATCAGTCTGTGTGGAATGAATGTATTCATTATACAAGTTTCACTTTTTGAATGGAATTACTGAAATAAATCAACTTTTTGATGATATTCTAATTATATGACCAGCACCTGTATGTGTATATATATATATATATATAATTTTTTTATTTTTTTTAACAGGAGTATCAAGTGCCTGCGTGCAGTTTGCAACACTTCCTGGAGGAGGGGCTGATAGGTCAGCATACTTATGCAGTTCATTTGAGGTTTTGGTGTAGCAGCCAGAGTAGAGAGGTTTCTGCTGCGGCGGAAACTACTGTAAAACAGGAAGATGAAATAAGCGGCTGCATGGCTTTATGACCTGAGAGAGCAGGCTGAGAAAACACTAATTGGGTGTTTTATATAAATCATAATCCTCCTGTAGTCATGAAATTACAAGCTTTGAGAACTGTTTCATGGTAGTCAGTCTACATAACTGATTTTTCATATATTCCTTGCAATGCCTCTGATTCATTGAATGTGGTTCTGCACAAATGCAATGGAGAGTAACACCCTACAGTGAAATCAAAATTACACAATGTAACTTGAGGTAAATCTATTTTATAGTGGGGATGGCGTAGCATTATAACAGTTGGTATGTAGGCTTAATGCAAAAGGAACTCCTGCCCAACCGCGCTTGGTCTTATCCGGGTTTAGAAAACCCCTTGGAGATGGGCGTTTATAGCCTTGCGGGTAGTTTAGAGCGGGTTGGGGGTGAGCGCAACCATTGTTAAAAGCGGACATGTGTCGGCTATACGTTTTGAATACTGCACAGAAAGAGTACCACACTGGTTGTTGGTATTTTCGTTTCATGCACAGTACAAACTGGGAATTTATTAGATTAATTTGTTTAATCTAATAAATTTAATTTTGAGTCTAGAATGTATGAGCACTTTCGAAAGTAAAAAAACGATCTGTGCTGTCAAAGGTTTTTCAAAAAATAATACATTCCTATTAGAAATTAATTGCATTGTAACTAATACAATTTATTTGAAGATTTTATCGTTAATAATATCTTATTTGTAAAGCACATTTCCTACACAAAATGCATAAAACGGAATACTTTTTAAAGAAATCATTATCACAACACATCAAAACATTGCCTAATATAACATTTTGATTTTAAGCAAGTTAAACAATATAACAAGGTAGCTTGACTAACTATATATTAAGTTAGGCACATTTAAGCTGCCTTCTTGACATGTAGCCTAGGTGGAATCTATGTTCAACAATACAATGTAAATACTAAATGTATTCTTGAACATAGAAATAGTGTTCCATACAAATATTACTGCTTTATATATTTGGTTCCCCATAACAATAAGGGCATGCGACTCATGCAACAAGCTAGTGGCTGGCATGACCACACTGATTAACAGTTTACTTGTAAGCTCAAACGTAAAATAACATTTTAAGACCAAATGGTTTTATACCAAGTTTGTCTTGTCTTAAAAAACAACAACGTTTAAATGCAAACGTAAAAGAAATATGTATTTGTCAGTATGGTATTTTCCATGCATCAGTAATGCTACAGTAATGAAGAAATCTTAAATGTCGAAATAGACTAATTGTAAGAATACTGATCATCCACGAACGTTTTCCTCCATTTTGTCTGACGTTTGGAGAACTCCCACACCGTAAACAAAGTAAGAGGTAGAAGGACCTGACGTTTTCAACCAATCCGCATGTATTTTTAAATGCTCGGTCGACCAACCAGACATTTTCATATTTTTCAAAGAACGGCTTTGTAGCCAATGAACGGTCTTCGCGCCATCGTAGACACTGGTGGGCTTCGCCGATAGAGGGAGGGAGAACGCGTAATTACAATCGTTTAAAAAAATTAACGATATTATTGTTTCACGTTTTTAAAGGGATAGGTAACGTGACGTATATTAGTTGTATATTTGGAGTTGTAACAACATCGTAAAGGTAAGACTGCCTATTAACAACGTAATGTGTGTTAAGTCTGTCAGTTTCTGTCTTTGTTGAGAACTTGGTCGCTGGCTGGCTAGTTAGCCAGCTACCCAAGTAACGAACGATAGCTAGCTACTGTAGCTATTTTTGGCAATGCGTTTTTGGGCTGTATGGGGTCAGCTATTTCGCTACTGAACTAGCTAAATACACGTAACTAGCAACTTGTTGTTTTTGTGGATGTAGTTAACTAACTTAAAGTTACTAGCTAGGTGTGTTTCTGCAAAGCTATTTCGCACATTTTCGTCGATGCAACGTTTACCGTTCGTGGATATTATAATGCCCTGAAACAAAGCTAGCAAGGCAAGCGTTACCGTGTAAACCGTATAATATGACTAACGTTACGGTATAGAATTAGAACATCCACAATAGTCATGGAAGTTAGCTTGCCAAGACCAGCAAACATTTGTAGTGAAGTTTTGAATGCATGACGTTTTCCCTCCGCCCCGCTGTCACAAGAAGCTATTGTCATTAAAGGAGAAGGTACATTCTAAGTTTACCAGTAATTGTTAATGATAATGATGAATGTAGTTGAATTTGTAATGTTAACCTAGTTAGCTACTTTTTAAACATTGATTAATATTTTTTGTTCATTTAGCTAGCTAATGTTGTCTTACCGACACCGTCAGGTTGCAGCCTATATTAGCCCAGTACGAGTGCTGACTGGTCTTCCAAATTGCTGGAAAACAGTATAGTATTGACTGTAGTTTGGGCTATGTCCTTTTTATTTTTAGTTAGCCAGCTTGGATTTTCATTTAACTATATGATGTTACAGTGCCTAGATTAGACTAAAAAGTTATCTTACAGCTTTCTGCATTTCTGTTGGGCTCGAAATTAATTTCCACTGGCACTTGTTGGGTAAAGTTTAGGTTTCAGTACACATTACTAGGCTTATTTTGCCTTGCGAGCAACATCATCATTCAACCACATCAAGCAAGCTAGCTTGAAATTGACAGCTAGTGTAGTGGCTGAACTTCACCAGTGAACTCCCAACGGAGGTTATCAAGACTCCACCCATATCTTACCTCGCAACCTTTCATCTTCCTTGGAGTGCAATGCTCAACTTAGTCTGCTATACCTTTTAACCATTCAGCTGGGACTCCCAAAAAGCAGCACAACAGAGAGGCCTTGGTGTGTCAGTGTGGCATTCATTCATTCATGGAGATGTTTTTACAGGGTGTGCTTTACTAGATTAGTGACGACTATGATGGATGGTTTAGTGGAGTCTCTGTACTATTTGTAGTCAGTGGGCTATTGGAAAAAGGATACATTATATTTTCATACATTTTATCAGGTGTGATTTTTTAAAAAGTTTTTTAGATTAAAAGACCATTGTGGATTTGTTGGTTTGTTGTCAATACAAGGACAGAAATTTCCTGTCAAATCCCAGGCATTTGATGTCTGTTTCTCTATTTACATAAGAACTATTTTTTTTCGAGTAATCTGTTTTCATAGTGTATTTTACAATAGTCAATTTGTGGTCAAAAGAAAGGTTGTATCAACAGGCTTTCAATTATTTGAAATATGACATGGTGATTTATTGTTATTTTAACCACAAGGAACTTCCACTGTCCATTAAACTTTAAAATGCTGTTTCTGTTGTTACCTGAAATTGATTATTTTTTTTGTACAAAGGCTATCGACAAGAGTGACAAAGGGGGGCGAAAGTGGCAAGTTTAAAACTACAGCGTAAAACCTAGTAGGGACGGGCACGTCAGCACTTCTGTGAGCTCCGCAGCCCCCTCCATACCGCTGACCTCACAGCTCCATTGTGTCAAGCCTTCCGCACGTCTGTGCCCTTTACATTTTCTTAATTCACACTATACAGTACATTTCTCATATAGCCTACTCTGCCCACACCAAAGTCAAGTGGAGTGATATAACATGCTTGGGCAAGCTAATGTTCTAAAGGCCTGTTGTACCTCATCCTGTGCAGTGTTAATATGGACTCATTTGATTTCAGAGTTCATCTAATTGGATAAGCCTATTCAAATTTGTCATTTGTTGAAATTTGTCAGTCTAAACTGAAAGAGAAAACGGAAACGGCAGGTCTTAACTCTCAAGGGAGTTGTTTCATTTTCAGTCACGTTTTCTCTCTCTCCCTCTCAGGTAGATGAGAATGCAGAGTGTAAAGTTTCAGAGTGGGGACACAGTGATGGGCCGCTGGCCCGGCAGCAGCCTGTTCTATGAGGTCAAGGTGTTGAGTTATGATCCCAAGAGTCAGTTCTACACTGTGATCTACAAGGATGGCACTGAACTGGAGCTCAGAGAGACCGACATCAAGGTAGGAGCTCATCTATCTCTATGGTAGCCATGTTACTGAAGGTTTGACTCAGATCAGTATCAGTGCCACATAATGTGCCTTCTCAGTTTGAGTTATTATACAGTGAGAAGGCCATTTTGAGTGTGTAATGTATTCTAGTGTGTCCTGAAACATTATTGTCCTGTAACGATAAGGTGATTTCTTATTTGGTGTTGACTTTTTAAAGTGCAGTTTTCTGAATCAGAATCAGTGTTTTGTTGCCAAGCATGTTTCACAACAAACAAGGCATTTGTTCTGGCCGTTGGTGCAACAGTTTATACAAAAGAAATAAGGGAAGTAAAACAAATAACAATGGACTGAGCATAAAAATAGTCGGCTGTTAATTATTAAATGAACTAAAAATAAATAAAAAATAGTATAGCCTATGTAAGATGCAAGATTTTGTCCAGGTATGTGTCTGTCTGTCTGTGTGTCTATGGGGAGGCGTAATAGATTTAAAAAGCTATGTAACAACATGTTTTTAACCACCTTAAATGTTTGTTGTTCCAGAATATCGCTGGGTTCAAACCAAGCCGTCGATCTCGCTCACGCTCACCTTCACGGCGGCGTAGTCGCTCCCGTTCTCCTGCCAGGACCACCAGGCGCTCTTCATCACGCACCGCTAGCAGCACTGTGGTTACCGCGGACACCCCAGCCACACGCAAAGAGTCCAAACTGAAAGAAGTGCTGGAGGTCAGACTAAGCCCTGTGGTGAGGAACCTGCCGACACACTGCTGGGATTTACACTGGGTTTTGGGTCCACGCCTGTCACTTGAACACTCCGTTCAATTTGTACCTTCCACAGCAAACCATTCATCAAATGTCCTCACCCTGTTTAGAACTGACTTCACTCTGTCTGATGCATCACCACCAATCACAGTACTGATGATATTATCATCTGTTTTGTAAGGCGGGATTGTTCAAGAAGGAGATTTGGAACCATTAACATTTTTATCCACTGAGTGTATTGGCTGCATGTGTTTGTGTATTCAGAGTGGTATGGTAAAATGTATAACCTCAGAAAGAGCATTATTTCTTAGACCAAGCATTAAAAAAAAAACATTTTATTGTGAGTTACCACTATTGTTAAATTCATTTGTACCCCTCTGTCCCAGTTATTGGTTATTTTGTTCCTTTTTCTGCATGTTGATGTTTTTGCTTCCTTCACTCTGTTTGTTTACCACAGACAAAGCCGGTTGAGAACAATAGCAACAATAAGCATGAAAAGAAAGAGGAGAATAATGCTGCTAAAAAAGTTAACGAGGTGAGACTTGAAATATGTACTTTGTTTTATTTGGTTCCTATTTAGCCATAATACTAAACAATGTTTTGGTGGGGGACGCAAGTTCATCTATTGTCATGAGATTAGACTTTGAAAGTACACATGAAATGAAGGCAATAGGAATGTTCCTAGCTAGACTGCTTGTTTGCAAATGGTCTTTTGGGGTTTGGAATGTCATGATGCCTGCATGTTGTGTGTCACCTGTGTGTTGTGAGGACATGGCGGAGTTAGCCTGTACAAAGCCCCCCGCTGACTGAGCCACAAACATTAACAGGACCCTAAGTGGCGTGTCAGTCAGTCACATGCCGTTTAAACATGGGTCCTGAGAATTTAGCATTGCCGCTTATGAGTACTTCTAGTTTGTTAAACCAATACCAGTGGCCATGTATGTACATTTAACAGCGTTGAAACATACAATGGAGGTTTGCCTCCTATGACAAGATAAGTCTTCACTTTGTCTTTGATAGTAGCTGTAATCATTTGCGTGGCAAATGGAATGGTCTTGCATGACAGGAATACAGTGTGTGCATGACATGGAATTCACTGGCTTTGCATCATTAGATTAGGACCTGTATAGTAAAATGTTGCGTCAGTATTATAGTTTTAATATTTAGCGGTAGTATTTTCCTGTGTTGTTTGTCTTCGGAAACCGCAACGCCTGTAGGCTATACCGAATTGACAAGCTCCATTGACCCCCTGGTCTACTCTGCGATGACCTCCCCTTGCAAGCTCAAGTCAGTGTGGGTTAATCGTGTGGTTTAACTAACCGTGTGTCTGCCTCCAGAGTCCTGCACAGGTGGAGCCAGAGAAGAAAGTAGTGGAGGGCCGCTACAACCTGAGACGCAGGAAAGATGACAGCGACTCCAAGCCCGCTGAGCAGACGGAGGAGGCCAAGCTCAAGCCTGTGGCTGCCACAGCCCCTATCACCACTGAGCTGGAGTTTGGAGGGACGCTAGGTAAGAAGATGGACAGAGAAATGGGCCTGCTGGCACTGTCCCATCTAGTCATACGATGAATCAAGATTGACAGGAAGAAAGAACGGAGCCAGTGTGCTCTCTGTCCAGTCTGATGAATTGCGCTAGGGTTCTAGTCTGGACATTGTTTGACCGAATGCCTGTCTTTGAGGGGTGATAACAGGGTGAAACTTCCCCTGTGTTGTGCAGGAGTATTCTCCATGATGCTGCTCCTTCCTGCCACCGTGTTGGGTCTGGTGGTGATTTGCGGACAGGAGGATGCCAGCTTGATGAACTACCCTTCTTTGCCAGCTCTGGACTCCCTGTGGGACACGCAGGTTTTTGGCATTGTGGTCCTCTGGTTCCTCTTCCAGGGTGTGCTCTACCTGCTTCCTGTGGGAAAGGTAACATGATCTCCATCCCTCTCACTGCTCTGTAGGTACGCACAGAACGTAATCTGCTTAAGTTCTCTGTTCCAGTCGTTGTGGGGAAAACAGAAAGGAGCCGTAGATTGTTTAGCGGTGCAGCTGCATTCTTAGAATTTCTACCTCCCCTACTGAAGGTTTGCTTACACTCTGGCTAACGCACACCTACCCCCTGATGATACACAATTCCCATCAGTCTGACCTGGACAGAGCACATGACCTGCACTCACATGTTGTCCGGCTCGTTAGCCGGAGCAGGGGGCAGAAATTAGATAAATCAGCAGGGCCAGGCTACAGTCCAATCTGGAACACTACAGGAGGCCGTTTCCTCCTCTGTCTTGTTGACAGTGTGAAGCTTTCATCATTTTTTATCAAGTTTTTTTTAACATGTTCAAAAGCGTATCCATTTTATCTACATTATCCCTCTTGCCAATGTGTTTTCTGCTACCCATTTAGCTACATTATCCCTCTCGCCAATGTTTTAGCTACCCATTTTAACTACATTATCCCTCTCACCAATGTGTTGTTCTCCCCAGGCTGTGGAGGGAATGGCCCTGAAGAATGGAGACAGGCTGAAGTACAGAATGAACTGTGAGCCACTGTTCTGTGTTTATTAAATAGCAGTTGGCTGGTGTGACCCCCATGCTTCAGTGATAAGTGTCCCAGAATCAGCAGCTTAGACCGCTGTGCCACACAGGGCTTGATGTGTAATATGTTCTTTATAATCTAAAAAGTACAATCGCTGTCATACCTTAGTTAGCCATGACATTTTTGAGTGTGTTGATGACATGGGGAACAAATTGGCACATTCATGACATGGTATACAATTTTTGGGGACTCCTTTCGGCTCGACAGCTCCACTTTTACAACCAGGGTGGCCTGAAATCACAGAAATTCATATTTAACATTATAAAGTATTATCTTAGTGTATGGCTTTCACAAGACACCGCTGAGAACAGTCATTTTTGTGGGCATAGAGGCACATGTTTCACAATAGGGAAATGTGCAGTGTATGTTTGGAGTAACCGCCTCCTCCTCTTCCACCACCAGCCCTCCATGCATTTGTGTTGACGGTGGCTTGCCTGGGGGCTTTAGTGCACCACGAGGTGGACCTGGGATACATCCACAGCCACTTCCTCCAGCTGGCTGTGTCGTCCCTACTCCTCTCTGTCTTACTCAGTGTCTACCTGTATGTGCGCGCTCGCTGGGCACGCAAAGATCAGCTTGCACCAGGAGGAAACTCTGGTGAGTAGGGCCGGGTGGGTGTTTGTCTGTAGTTGTCAATGGAGACACTTGTCTGTGATTATTATATGTCATACTGGTGGTGTACAGTCTCATATACCATAGCTTTCAGCCAGACTGCATTGCGGAGTGCCTGGATACAGCACTGAGCCTCAATATATTGCAGATTCACCACAAGGTTATATTAGGTTAAGAGCACATTAACTAAACAAGGGCTATAGGTGTATATAATTAGGAGTTTACTTATTGTTTTTTTTTTTTTTTCTTGGCACCAAATGATCCATATGTTGTTAAAGGTGTATCCATTGTTGTTCTTGGGTCAAGTAATCCATACTGATGTACTACATATTGGCAAGAGACTCTATATTAATAATTTGTTCTTATCAACTCAGGAAGTCTAATTTATGACTTCTTCATGGGAAGGGAGCTCAACCCTCGGATCAAAGGCTTTGATCTCAAATACTTCTGTGAGCTACGCCCGGGATTGATTGGTTGGGTACGTTTGTCTGTAGTGTTTGTTCTAGTAGCTTTTAGCTGTATAGACATTTAGTACAAGTTAGCAAAAATAACTGCTCAGCTTCTCACTGTGTACTCCATCTAGTGGTAAAATGTAAACTGGATTGAATTAATCCTAATATGATGATCCAGTTCCCCTCGGTGCTAGTGTTTCTATTTCTAATGTGTGTGTCTGAATTGTTTGTGTGAGTTGTCTCTGTTCAATGAGCGTTTAATCAGACCTGGGATGTGCCTGTTCTGTCCAGCTGGTTATCAACGCTGCCATGGCCCTGGAGGAGATGAAGCTCCACAACCTGGAGTATCCCTCACCAGCCATGATCCTGGTCAACTGCTTCCACCTGATCTATGTGCTGGATGCCTACTGGCATGAGGTAAGAAGCCTGCATTTGGTTTGACATCATGTACATTTCCTTTATGTGATTGTTACAGTGCAATCTAATGGTTGTTTGGTTCTCCACAGGAGGGTGTCCTGAGCTACATGGATATATCCCATGATGGGTTTGGCTTCATGCTGGCATTTGGAGACTTGATGTGGGTCCCCTTCACCTTCAGCCTCCAGGCCTACTACCTGGTGCATCATCCCAGCCACCTCTCGCTCCCCTGGATTGTGGGCATCACCGCTCTCAATAGTAAGTCGCTACTGGGTACCTACTTGTATCAGCGTCGTTCGTTGTAATCCGACATCTGGGATTTTCTCGTATGAATACCAGCTTGACATTTGCGTTACAGTCATAGGATATTGCGTCTTCCGAAAAGCAAACTCGCAGAAGAACGCCTTCAGGAGAAACCCTTCAGACCCCGCTTTGTCCCGTAAGTTCTGAGTATGCATTATTTCTAGGCCTTTATTCTAAGCCATTTGCCGGCCTCGTGCCTTAAAGGGTTGGAGTTAGTCTGTTTTACTTGAATGACTCGCCGTCACACTGTTTTCCAGATCTGAAGACCATCCCCACTGCTACAGGGAAGAGCCTCCTGGTGTCTGGTCTGTGGGGACTGGTCCGTCACCCCAACTACTTGGGGGACCTCATTATGGCTCTGGCATGGTCCCTACCCTGTGGTGAGTGACAATTGGTTTAGATAGTCAATCTGTTATTATAGCTGGTTAGTTACCAGGGACTGTTGAATTTGTTTTTACTAATTTAAATACAGTTTGTGTATTTTTCAGAGCTTTGCTGATGAGGTACCAGAAACTGCTCCATAAAGCTAGACATGTTTACGTATGTTGACTTGTTGTCTGTGGTCATCCTGCAGGGTTCACCCACATCCTGCCATACTTCTATGTGATCTACCTGTCCATCCTCCTGGTTCATCGGGAGGCCCGGGACGAGGCCCAGTGCAGGAGGAAGTATGGCTCGGCGTGGGACGATTACTGCAGAGAGGTCCGTTACCGCATAATCCCCCGGGTGTACTGATGCCCCCCCCCCCAACCCATCACGCTCCCTCTTCTGTTAGCTTACAGGTCATCACATGGCTGCATGAGTCATTTGGAAATTAGAATTTAAAGACATTGGGACACTTGAATTTAAAAAATGGGAAAGTCCTGTAAAGGTAAAGACATTGGCTGGCTGAATTTGATTAATGCCTTTGTTTAGGAAGCAAAAAAGTCATCAGTTGAAGTGATGTATATATTTTTCTACATGTACATATCTTTTTTGTACTTAAATATACAGTACCTGTCACCAAATTGCATATTTGATCTGTTTTAATGTTGGGTTTTTTTGCTCTCATATTCAAAATATTATAGTATTTGCTTGGCTTTTATTTTAAAGTATTTTGCAATGATTCCTTTGAGGTACATTGCTCTTGTATATTGTGAATGATGAGATTTTAATGCTCTTTATCTATACAGTTGAAATAGGACTAATGTTCTCCCTCAGGACTACAACATTGTCATGAAATTGCATATACAGCTCTGGAAAAAATTGCATACCACTGCACCTTTTTCTTTCCTTTCCAAAAAAGTTGGAAAGGAAGGTTTTCAGTGAGGAACAGAAGTGTTAAAATTAACAGACCACTGCAAATTGAATGCTTTTGTTCCTCACTCAAAACTTTCCTTTTCAACTTTTTTGGAAAGGAAAGAAAGAGGTTCAGTGGTCTCTTCATTTTTTCCAGAGCTGTAGGTGTATGTCTTTGGAGAGGGTATTAATTTGTTGGGTATATTTTTAGAGATGTAGCATGGTTTTAATTGAAGGCATGAAAATTAGTTTTTTGTTTTTAAATACTCTGGATGAGATTGCATTGTACAACCAAAGTCAGTTACCCAATGATTTAGCTTTGCTACCTCTGGTTCAATGTGAAATTCCTCCCTAGTCCTCTGGATGGTAGTGTTGCTTTGTTTAGCTCCTGGGGTAGTCACAGTTATTGTTTCAGAGGGAAACAATAAATCAACAATTTTATTTAAAACAGACCGTATCCATGTGAGTACCACAAATCTGAAGGTATTCTAGACAGTACTTGATTAATGTCATCATGACCCAACATGTATTTAATGAAAAACAAATTTCTCTTAGGATTTAGGAGTCTATTTTCACCAAGTTTATACTGTGACATTCTGCACAGTGCTGTGTAGTATTAGCCATCTGTCTACATTGGCGCATTCGCTAACTCAAGTATTTGGACCCAGCTGTAGTTTAGCCCTGAGCAGTATTCACTATAGCAGCAGTACGTTAACTGGAATGGAATTGGTGCCATTTCTGCAATGTAAATATTCTAGATTTTGTACATGTTTTTATTTTAAGGAAAAAATATTAAAGCGATAGTAGTGATTGTAGATCTTATATATCGCAAGTAGATATTTAAAATTGAATTTGAATTTAAGTTTAAGTTAATTGCCTAAATTACCACTGTAATGTTATTTTTTTCTAGCTAGATGTGCTGTTATTACTGACTCCTTATGAAGGTTACTTGAGTTGTAATTTATCATGAACTAGTTCTTACTGAGCCTCATTGTCAAGCCCTTTGTTTTTGACTGAACGGACTGGTATACTTCTCCTGTTTGGGGCAGCTGGGTGTTTGTCAAAGCTAAAAAGATGTTGTATAGCTCTAACTAGCTAAGAAAATAGAACACCCAATCTCTCCTGAATTGTTCTGACTGATCAAACCACTGGTTGGAGAGCTTGCATTGTACAACTGTTTTGGCAAAAAAATAAAGATTTTCACTTACATTCTTCATGTTATTCAAAGGTGTGAAACAATTACATGCACTGTGATTATAGTCTCCTAGATAGAGAAAACCAGTGCAAGTTACACAAATGGAAGGTAATGGATAGAGGGAACAGGCTGACCTCCAGGTCATGGATGTTAGTGGCGGGCTGCAGATCTGGTCAGAACCCCCTTTTTCACCTCCTGCGTACTAGGAAACAATGTGAGATGCTAGGAAATCATGACCAATCACACTGCAAGCAGTTTAAAGAATCCATTGAGTTTGTTACTTCTCTATTACCTTTCAGACAGTCTTTATATTAACAAACCTAAGTCGGTGTAGACAAGAGCGTCTGCTGAATTACTAAAATGAAAGATCTTGACTGAACTATTCTATTGCAATGCTACGCTTTATAGCATATTCACTGGCCTCTTCAATGTGTGACAAGTCGAGCTTCACACAGGGCACACAGCTTGCAGAAGTATTCAGACCTGTGACATATTCCCTCATATTACTGAATTACAAATGGTACTTTGAAATTTCATTCTATTTGATTTTAATACACTGAAAATTAACAAAATAATTTTGGTGTTTTTGCAAGTCATAGTAGCCATTTCTGGCCCCGTTGGTTGAATAGGGGTCTAAGTCACTGCCTTGCAGAAGAGCTGTACCAAATAGTTTAAATCCTAGTTATGGTATACCGAGTGCCCAGGGCAGTATAGAGGGTGTTGGAAATTGTCTCTGATTATCAGCAATTACTCAGTTTGTCTGATAACCTTGTTGGTGTTGTGATGACATGTCTATGGTTGAAGCCAGCCTGCAAAGAAGTAGTTCTTTAACTCCTGTGGGATAGGAATAGAATATGAATCCTAGGACTTCTCTGAGTAGTGCTTAGTGGATCAGCTTCCTTACCCAGTAGATTGGCCTGCCGCCAAACACTGTCTCTACTTTAGGCTTTCGAAACCCACTAGCCTGAGTTTCCTCTCCCCCTCACTTTTCTGCCTCCACCAGGGACACCATCATAACACAAGCTGGAGCTTAAAAGCTGATATAAGGTGGCAGACAGGTCAGGAACTAACTGCCTAAATAAACTTCGGGCTAACAGTTCATTTATCTATATCATCTGATTAGCTTTTTGTCCAGTTTAATCCTGTTGTCTTTCATTTCTTTTTAACTAGTGCTATATTTTCATACCAGGTCCTAAGTGATTGGATGTAGAATATTAGGGAATGTCATTGAACAGAAATATTTCTGACAACGCCATTTAAACAATAGCATGAATGTAAAGGATGGAGTGGTGAGAGAATCACACGAATAATACTGGAAAACACCTGTAAAATCCTACTGCTCATTATGGAAAAGTCTCCACTGACTTCCTGTAATAATGAAGAGATGCATTCTTAGAGAGTGATGCAGTGGAGGGAACACCAACACAGTGGCTCTCAAAGTATTCACACCCTTTGGACTTTCTCCCATTATATTGTCACACCATGAAATTGATTTAATTATGAGGTTTTTTTTCATTGACCAACTCAGTCCATAACATCAAAATAATATCTGCAAATTGTAATCTGCAAATAAATTACAAACATTAAACAGAAAAAGTAACTGATTAAATAAGTATTCACCTTGGTTGCTATGACACCTGAATGAGCTGTGGTGCAACCAGCTGAGACTAAAAAGACTATTTTCACCTCATCAAGGCACCTGCAAACACACAATTTGTATACCTTCTCTATTTAACGAACACATATGCATCACCCAATGCATACATATCTCGATTAGCATCAGATGTTGCCATTGACTAGGCTGTCCCAAAATATTTTCAGCAACAACATGGGGAGCAATTAGGCTTAACTGCCTGGCTCAGGGACTGAACCTATTTCTTGGTGTCAGCAAACAGTTTGTATGTAGCGTAGTTAAAGGTCACCACTGTTGCATCACACATCAACATATTTCTCCATATTAATTCACGCAGATTGGCATGAATACAGATGTCTGCTTTTAGCACGTGTGAGATTCTGTGTACTTTGACTGTACCACTTTCCTGACATTCTCAAAGCAGATATGTCGCTATGTTGATTTATTGTGAGTCCGAAGTCTATCTGATGAGTGTTGAAATAATGAATATTTCAGGCTGTTGTGTTGCTTCCAGTCACCCACAGAACCCAGTCAACATAACTGACACTTGACCATTCCATTATCTGTGTTCAAGAACTCACTTCTTGGTCAAATCTTGGACGTGGTCCATTCGAAGAATTTCTTTAAAAAAACATAGATCATGTTATGACAACAAGGGAGAGAAAGGCAGTTTGAGAATCTCCTTAAAACCTAAAACCACTTTCTATGCAACCACAAGCTGTGAGTCCTCCACATTTACTCTGGATGCCAAAGCTCCATCCTCTGCTACTGAGCAGAGTCAGAAATGCCTAAACAACCAGCAGAACTTTTAACAGCAGGACATCCATAACATTTAACAGCAGGAAGCTTAATCAAGGACAAAGGTACAGCTCTCTAGAAGGGACACTATAGACAATAGGACCGTAATGGTGATTGACTGCTATAGTTCTGATGCCCTTGTCCACCAGATGCTGCAAGTGAGCCACCATAATATCTCCTGTGCTGCTGATGGTTCTATTGCCATGGTAATTGTGTTCTTTTGGGAGTTCTGCATCAGATCCATTAGTGATAGCTGAGCTCTGTTAGGTAGACAACGGTTGACACTTAACCGTCTAAATGTCCGACATAAGGAAGAGGTACTTGGGTTGCCACGCTTCAATGAGAGTCATTAGACACAACAGCTGCCTGCTAGACACCGAACGAGCTGCCATTAAGCAAGTGAACTCTTAATCTGGAAAACATTTGGCCCTGTAAACATCAACAGGAATACGATAACGTTAGCCAACATCTAGTATCACACCTCAGGCTCAGCACAATGCATCAGCAGGAGGTAGTTAATACTGGCATGGAAATACATCTTTCATTCAAATATTGAGAAGTCCAGTGGTCTCTTTGTCAGACCCCTATGTTAGGTGAAATAGAAATTGACAGTGAGGAGTTGTGAGGATGTTGCTAAGACCATGTGCTTTATGTATATTTATGTATAGCATTGTGTGACAAACTGGTTTCAATATAGTTTGTCGGAGAACTGAGTACATTTACGCAAACGGTGTAAAGGATGGTATTTCTGAGTAGATACAATGAGGGTTTTATGCATTATAAAACCCTTTGCGGAGTTCATTAAACCTTATTTTGTGAAATGGTTGGTTAAACCCTCATGCTGACAACAGCAGTGAAAATCAGTTCCACTTCATTGCCTGGAATTAAAGACAGGTTGCTCGCTTCTTTATTCAAGACTTCTCACATCTAGTCTTTTACAACACATTCTTACAGATAACTTTAAATCTACTTTCAGTATGCTACAGAAACAGAGGACGTAGCCTAAAGGACAAGAGCACTGGGCCACTAAAGGAAAGGTTACAGCTCATCGCTCTGAGGTCTTTGCTGAAAGTAAAAATCTGTTCTTAGTGATACTTACCTGGTAAAATAAATGTAAAAAATAAATAAAATAGACACACCATATCACAATTGGCTGTGAATGGTTCTTCGGGTCACTGATTTTAAACAAGCCATGCCAAGTGAAAACCCTTAAAGGGAGTTTGTGAATGACATCATGTTGCAGTACACATCCGGTAAGTGTTGTTTAAAACTCAGTGTGTTGGGCATCTTTCTCCCCTCTAGTGAAGATGCTGCTCATCTGAGCCTTCAGTCAGAACAGCATCATTATGCTGCTCCATATGGCTTGCATACTGTGTTGCTGTTGGGCAGGCTTGAAAAGAGCTTTCATCTTTATCATACAATAAAATTGTCTCACTCAGCAGACACGTCAATCTGCAGCTATTCTTAACATGTCTCTATAATCCCTCATCACTACTGGGGAAGCTTGGACTGTCCGCATCCTTTCCCCTTGTCCCTCTCTCCCCGTCCAGTTTCTCTGTCTGTCCTGTCTCTCTTTATGTCCTGTCTATTTGTCCATGCTGTTTTCTCTGTCTGTCCTGTCTCTTTATGTCCTATCTCTTTGTCTATACTGTTTCTCTGTCTGTCCTGTCTCTTTGTCTATACTGTTTCTCTGTCTGTCCTGTCTCTTTGTCTATACTGTTTCTCTGTCTGTCCTTTCTCTTTGTCTATACTGTTTCTCTGTCTGTCCTGTCTCTGTCTATACTGTTTCTCTGTCTGTCCTGTCTCTTTGTCTATACTGTTTCTCTGTCTGTCCTTTCTCTTTGTCTATACTGTTTCTCTGTCTGTCCTGTCTCTGTCTATACTGTTTCTCTGTTTGTCCTGTCTCTTTGTCTATACTGTTTCTCTGTCTGTCCTGTCTCTTTGTCTATACTGTTTCTCTGTCTGTCCTGTCTCTTTGTCTATACTGTTTCTCTGTCTGTCCTTTCTCTTTGTCTATACTGTTTCTCTGTCTGTCCTGTCTCTTTGTCTATACTGTTTCTCTGTCTGTCCTGTCTCTTTGTCTATACTGTTTCTCTGTTTGTCCTGTCCTGTCCTCTCCCTCTGTACTCTCAATTAGTATCCGTCTCTCTGTCATATTCTTTTGCTGTACTCCTCTCTCTATGTCTGCATCTCTGTGTCTGTCTCTTTCTGTACCCTCTGTGGCTGTCTCTTTTTTTTGTACTCTTCTGTATTCACTCTCTCCGTGTCTGTCTCTTTCCCTGTACTGCTCTTGGAGTCTGTCTGTTACGGTACTCTCTCCCTTGGTCTGTCTCTTTCTCTGCACTCATCTTGCTGTGTCCTTTCTCTGTACTCCTCTCTTTATGTCTAGCTCTTTTTCTGTGCTCACTGTCTCTTTCTGTTCCTTGTTGTTCTCTATATTTACTCACCCCTCCCTCTCTCAACACTGGGCCCCATGTAACAGAGGGTGGCATGGGTGATGGCTTCCCTCTTCTAACCCCTCATAAGGAATTACAGTTGAAAGTGACTTCCTTTCTGTTCATGTGCTGCTGCTGTGTTCACCAAACCTCAGAGTAATCTCCATGACGTTAGCTGTCAGGATGGCAGGAAGCCGTGCCTTCTGAGGTACCCCCATCCTCTCCTGTATTTGACACACCAGGAGCTCCTTGACATCAATCTGTGCGTACTTCGTATATATCACTCCTCCTGCCAAGTAAAACACACTTCACTCTAGGCCCATGACTCTTCTCTAACACACATATGCACACACACACGGACACACTCATCTCATTCGTCTGTGGCACGGAGGAGATCACTTGGCAGAGATTTCTCAGTTTGTGTGAGGTGGATCACATCCATAATCCCTGTATGGCATTTTTCTCGAGAGACTGTGACATTGCAGAGGTGCTGTGCTCGGGGTTTTACAGGCTGGCTGCTGGGTAGACAGCTAGGCTAATTCACTCTGACTTGCAGGTAGTTACACAACAGCGAAACGTCACCTTGAAAAAATTGACTCAATTGCTTTGAGAGGCTAAACAAAGAAGAGGCTTAGACTGCAACAAGTCACACCAACTGTACAGGTAAGTGCTGATAAGGACATTTTGATCGGTATGTACAGCTACTATACATTGTTACTGCTCAGCTCATCCTGCTTTTTAATATTTGTTTATTAAGGCTTGTCTGCAATATGTTAATTCTTAATACTGTCATCCAACTTAAATTTGGATTATATTAAATTGAATTTTGAATAGTTCTTCCAACCATAGTTTCATAATGAATTTCTCTGCAGTGTTGAAGACTTCCCTTTCCATGCAATAGGCATGCAGCTGGCAGCCTGTTTAGCAGTGTTGGTACTCTGGGCGGCAGAGGCTGTACACAGTTGTCCAGATACCTGTAAATGCACAAAGAAAACCAGTCCAGAAAGATCAGAGGTTAACTGCCACAAGAAGGGGATTAGAAGGTTTCCAGTCCAACTGCCCCCAGATTCCTGGATCCTAAAAATGGGTGAGTACACTGTTGTTTGCAATTTCAGGAAAATTTCCTTCCCAAAGACTCATCTGAAATTAGAAAGGCTAAAGATTGTTATTGAATATCTAATCAAAATGTATCACTTTTTGATTAAAATGGCCCGTGATGGTGTTTCCAATATCATGAAACTAAATATAAACTTTTTGAAGCTATTTTGCTAAGAATCAGTTGTCAGTTTTCTATAACCACATGAAAGAGGCTGGAAATACCCTCTTCTATTGTTACTTTCTTTCCCTGTCATTTGTGTGGTTGTTGTCCCAGGTGAGAACGGAATTACAGACCTGCCAGCAAATGTCCTGAAACCCATCCCCAAGATTGAAAGCATCAACTTGGAACGCAATGCCATCAAATCAATACACCCCCAGGCCTTCTCTGGAGCCCAGAGGCTGATGCTGCTCAACCTGTATGGGAACCAGATCAACAAACTCCCCCTGAATGGCTTTCAGGACCTGCTAAACCTCCGGTTCCTCATGCTGGGTCAAAACCACATATCAATGGTCAAACCAGACATGTTTACAGGCATGAGTAATCTTTCCGACCTGGACCTGCCCCTCAACTCTCTGACCGCTGTTCCGTCCAATGCTTTCAAGCCCCTGATTGCCCTCAAGGTCTTAGACTTGGCCTTCAACCGCATCCACAAGATCTCCCCCAAGGGATTTGTGGGCCTGACAGAGCTGCTGTTCCTCAACCTGGACAACAACAGCCTGAAGAGCATCTTGGCTGGGTCCTTCAAGCCTCTGGTCTCCCTGGAGATGCTGGTGCTAGATAACAACCTGTTGTCCACGCTAAACTCAGCCAGTCTGGAGGGCCTTTCCAGCCTCCAGGAACTCTACCTGAGGAACAATGAGTTGGAGAGGCTACCCCCGGACCTGTTCAGACACACACCCAGGCTCTTGCAGCTGGCCCTCAGTGGGAACCAGCTCAAAACCGTGGATGGGAATATTTTCACCCAGCTGTCCGGTAAGGGTGCACTGCAAACTATTAGTTAAACAGACAAAAAAGTTATACAAAAGAATGTATCAGACAAAGTCATAGACGTTTGTATTACAACCTTGTTTCCAAAAATGTTGGGATGCTGTGTAAAATGTAAAAAAAAAAACAGAATGCAATGATGTGCAAATCATTTAAACTAGTACAAAAATAACATATCAAATGTTAAAAATGAGAAATGTTATTGTTTCCAGAAAAATATATGCCCACTTTAATTTGATGTCAGCAACATGTTTCAAAAAAGCTGGGACAGGTGCAGCAAAAGACTGGAAAGTTGTGTAATGCTCAAAAACACAACTGGTGGAACATGATTGTGTATAAAAAGAACATTTCAGAGAGGATGAGTCTTTCAGAAGTAAAGATGGTGTGGGGTTCACCACTCTGTGAAAGACTGCGCAGGCAAATAGTGCAACAATTTAAGAATAACGTTTCTCAATGTAAAATTGCAAATTGAGTTTGTAGATCTCATCATCCACGATACACAATATCATTAAAAGATTCAGAGATACACCGATCAGCCATAACATTATGACCACTGACAGGTGAAGTGAATAACACTGATAATCTCGTTATCATGGCACCTGTCAGTGGGTGGTATATATTAGACAGCAAGTGAACATTCTGTCCTCAAAGTTGATGTGTTAGAAACAGGAAAAATGGGCAAGCGTAAGGATCTGAGCGACTTTGACAAGGGCCAAATTGTGATGGCTAGAAGACTGGGTCCGAGCATTCTTTCACATCACGTGGATGGCCAGGTGCGTGTGCGTTGCTTACCTGGAGAACACATGGCACCGAGATGCACTATGGGAAGGAGGCAAGCCGGTGGAGGCAATGTGATGCTTTGGGCAATGTTCTGCAGGGAAACCTTGGGTCCTGCCAATCATGTGGATGTTACTTTGACACATACCACCTACCTAAGCATTGTTGCAGACCATGTGCACCCTTTCATGGCAACAGTATTCCCTGATGGCATTGGCTTCTTTCAGCAGGACAATGCGCCCTGCCACAAAGCAAAAATGGTTCAGGAATGGTTTGAAGAACACAACAATGAGTTCAAGGTGTTGACTTGGCCTCCAAATTCCCCAGATCTCAATCCAGTCGAGCATCTGTGGGATGTGCTGGACAAACAGGTCCGATCCATGGAGGCCCCACCTCGCAACTTACAGGACTTATGCTGCTAACGTCTTGGTGCCAGATACCACAGCAGGTCTAGTGGAGTCCATGCCTCGACGGGTCAGGGCTGTTTTGATGGCAAAATGGAGACCTACACAATGTTAGGCATGTGGTCATAATGTTATAGCTTACTGGTGTATAAAGGATTGGCCGTGATCTTTGGGCCCTCAGGCGGCACTGCATTGAAAAAGAAACGATTCTGTAGTGGACGTCACTGCATGGGCTCAGGAACACTTCCGAAAACCAGTGTCTGTGAACACAGTACGTCGCTGCATCCACAAATGCAAGTTAAAACTCTACCATGCAAAGAAGAAATAAATAAACAAGATCCAGAACCGCCACGGCCGTCTCTGGGCCCGAGCTCATTTAAGATGGACTGAGGCGAAGTGGAATACTGTCCTGTGGTCTGATGAATCAAAATTTGAAATTCTTTTTGGGAATTATGGACGCCGCGTCCTCCGGACTGAAGAGGAAAAGGACAATCCGGCTTGTTATCAGCTCACACTTCAAAAGCCTGCATCCGTGATGGTTTGGGTGTGCATTAGAGCACATGGCATGGGTGACTTGCACATCTGTGAAAGCACCACTAATGCTGAACAATAAATACAAAATTTGGAGCAACATATGCTTCCTTCCAGACGTCTTTTTCAGGGAAGGCCTTGCTTATTTTATCAAGACAGTGCCAAACCACATTCTGCATCTATTACAACAGCATGGCTCTGTAGTATGTGTCCAGGTACTAAACTTGCCTGCCTCCAGTCCAGACTTGTTATGAAATGAAAAATACAACAAAGGAAATTGGAAAGAAAATCCTATGTCAAGCAAGAATGGGAATACATTTCACTTTCAAAACTACAGCAATTGGTATCCTTAGTTCCCAAACACTTACAGAGTATTGTTAAAAGAAGACGTAATGCAACACAATGGTAAACATGCCCCTGGCCCAACTTTTTTGAAACGTGTTGCTGGCATCAAATTCAAAATTGGCATGTATTTTTCCAAAAACAATAAAATTTCTCAGTTTCAACATTTGATATGTTGTCTTTGTACTATTTTCAATTTAATATAGGGATAGATGTTTTGCATATCATTGCATTGTGTTTTTATTTGCGTTTTACGCAGTGTCCCAACTTTTTTGGAAACAGGGTTGTATAAAGAAAAGGATTAGGGTCAATTTTAAATTTTAGAAACTGTATTTCAATTAAAAATCAGTTTGAATTCAAGACCTTAAATGTGAAAGTGTCATTTATTTTAAAATGTACATTATATTTTTAATGCAAAGATGACCATTTACATGTCATTTGCAAGGCATTCAGCAGGCAATATACAATGCAATTCAAAATTGACTCCAACCCTGATGAACTAGTGTCAAAATAAGCAAGGTAACTGATTGTCCTCTGCCTTGTGCCAGGCCTGAAGGAAGTGTATCTCCATGACAACCCCTGGACATGTGACTGCAACATCAACGGCCTGGTGCGCTGGATGTCCCAGACAAAGGCCAACCTCTCCCCTTTGGATGCGCTGAGGTGTGTCGCCCCGGCAGAGTACCGCAACAAATCCCTCAACAGCCTCAAAGACCTGAATATGCGCTGCAGAGACTAACCCAGAAACACACCAGCCTATACATTACACAAGCATCACATGGCTCTAGCCACGGTCCAGCCACAGAATAACTTGTATCCGTGCAACACTTAGGCAACCCCGGCCCAACGATTTACAACTGAATGATTAGCTATTAGTGTACAACCATAAGCCGAAGCTGTTGTAACGATACAAGCAAAAGAGAAAGAAGACCAAAAGGGGCTTGATAGCTTGCCATGAGCTTTCTGCCATTGGGACATTATACTTTTACATTGACCCCAAATTCATAATTTTCACCTTCATTAAACCTGTTATTATTATTGTGTACTGAGAAACATTCTACTGTATTACCTCCTCTAAAATGACATGCGTTTCTTTATCATAATGATCTTGATAAACTTAGCATTATCTCAACATGATAAACCCATCAAATATATAGGGCAATTTTATGATTCTCAGATATGCAATAATCTTTTCATGCTTATTATTGTGACATCTTTGAAGATTAGGCTTTGCTTCCAAGCTTGTCACTCAAGGTTAGTTGTAATTAGCTGATCTCCTAATCTAAAGCACAATGAATACATCTCATTGTTTGCATCAAGTGAAACATATGCAAATGAAACCATAATGCTCTTGCACATGTACAATCTTAAAACAGCCTTTCCATTGTCTTTAGTCTAATTGATTTCATACTGTATATTAATTTGTTAATAAATGAAACCGTGCTATGAACAGCATGTTCTAACTAACAGTTACTGTATTGCAGTGGATTTTGTTTATTCGCATTATTTCATCACATCAAGAATTATTCAAGCCTCAATACCAACCGCAAAATTATTCATAAGTTTAGGAAAAGCTGTGGTTTTCTGTTTTAACAACTTTTGTAGAGGAGCAGTGCTGCTTTACAGATGGAAAGTAGGTTAAAAAGTCTGTTTTACTTAAAAGTGACGGTAAACTCTCATCACCACCTGAGACGGAATAAGGAATTCCTCATCGGATCGTTATAGCTGAATAAGCTTCCATAGAAACCATGGCTCCACCTCCACATTCCAGAGTCAGTCAGACAGATTGCTGAGGCAGCATAGACCTGAGCGTCCCTGCAGTCCACAATGGCACAATTCTGTCTCCAACTGACGCTAACCTGTCTTACCTTTCACATGGCTGCTTCTTCATAGTAGCAGCAACATAAGGCAGGGGGTAGAGTAGGCCTATAGCCTGTGGTCCACTGGTGAAATATATTCATAGAATTTGCTCAAAATTTATGACGTCTATTTTACAGGATCACCGGTATTGATATAGAAAACAACACTAGAAAAGGAACATTGTCAGGGACACGTACTGTAGCAGAGAGGAAATATGAAGGGGAATGTGAATCAGGTAATTGGGCAGCTTTGTTGTGATGGGTCGATAAGCCTGAGCGAATGACACGGTGTGGTGGTGGTGGTATG
>JACXGI010000773.1:0-94018 GCA_016801175.1 Esox masquinongy | reverse complement strand
ACGGCACTCTGATACAGATACTCCAGGGGAAGCACCTGGGGCTGACAACACTACACCGTGGACTGTACTAAAACAATGCTTTATTAATGGAAACTAACAGTAAAATACAACTCAGACATCCTCCGTCTCCTTCCTTGAATTCTTGCAGTATGGTAACAGATCACTTGACACAGCCACTCCTTCCACACATCCCATGCCTTTTCAAAACACACATTTGCCCATTCTCCGGTAACCATAATGGTGTGCAGATTCTCATACTTGGAAAAAAGCTACGACTCAATAGGTCCTGGTTTTCCATGATCTGACAGTGAAGTAGTGAACCAGCAAATGGTGAACGAGCAGCTGGATAACTCTGTCAGCCAGGAGCCAACAGGAACTGTAGCTTTCTGATGATGCTCACTCACCTAAAAATCCAAACCACAGGCCCCACATTCTGGTGTAGGATTTTGCAACGCCATGCCATACCCTGTGGACGGTGCTTGATTGGAGCCAATTTCCTCCTACAACAGGACAATGACCCAAAGCACAGCTCCAAACTATGTAAGAACTATTTTGGGAAGAAGCAGTCAGCTGGTATTCTGTCTATAATGGAGTGGCCAGCACAGTCACCGGATCTCAACCCTGTTGAGCCGTTGTGGGAGCAGCTTGACCTTATGGTACATAAGAAGTGCCCATCAAGCCAATCCAACTTGTGGGAGGTGCTTCAGGAAGCATTGGGTGAAATCTCTTCAGACTACCTCAGGAAATTGACAACGAGAATGCCAAAGTTCTGCAAGGCTGAAATTGCTGCAAACGGATTCTTTGACAAAAGTTTGAAGGTCACAATTATTATTACAATTAATTTCAATTAATCACTATTTTTAACCTTGTCAATGACTATATTTCATGTTCATTTTGCTATATTTTCTTTTCAAACACATTTCATGTATGTTTTCATGGAAAACAAGGAAATAGAAGCCTATAAGAAGGAACAATGTCAAATAACGCTACTGTACCTAGAAATAGGCAGCAGACAACGGTCGATTAATAGCTGTTGTCTGACATACATGTATTTTACAAAACACATATATGATGAAAAGGCCAGGGACAGCTGACAGGGTAAAATGTTGAGTTAATGTGTAAATGTTGCTATATTAATTAGTGGTCGTTATTAAAAATTGTGTGACACGTTGCAGAACAGATGACAGAGAGAAGATATCTTTACAAATACTTGATCGATAACTGGAGGTGCTCGGTCTAAAATACTGCTGTATTTGTAGTAGGCCTGAGGAAAATCTATGGCTGTGCACAGTTATTTGTCATTGTTTTAAAGCGTGAGCTAAAATACTCAAAAGGCGTCCATTCCAGCTTAAAATGACAAAATGTACAATGAAGGAAGTGTATTGGCATGCCTCTGAACTATCATAGAACATTTTCTGGCAGTTAAACACTCTCTGGACACACCAGTCAACAATTAATCATCAAGCTCATTAAAACTACAAATTCAGTCAAATTTCAGTCATTAAAATCAACCTTTCAGAGGAACATTTAGGATAATGTATGCAGATTTTTACTTATATTAAATAAACACTTTTTTACATTAATTAAGAGTGGAAGGTTTAATTGGGGAAATGTGTAACACCTGAATCATATGGACAGGACAATAGTGGAATCAGAAGGAAATGTATGTTAGTTAATGCTTCCACAAGTTGAAAGTATGCTGATAGCCTTCAATGTGGCATGGGATTGTGATTCCTTTAAATTCAGTTTTTTCGTAATAGATAAAACTTTAATAGTTGAATGTTTCCACACACAGTTCAGCAGTAAGTCAGTAAGCCTCTCTATGCTTATGGTTCAGCATAAAAGTGTAAGAATGCAAGTTTTTCGTAATTATTGTAGGCCTGCAAATTTGAGAGACACACAAGCATAAGGAAATGATGTTCAGGGTTGCTCTAGCTCTCCTGAGCCTTAACACATGAAAGGAACATTGAACTTGTCATATTGATTTGGAACACACAACATCACATTAATCTTAACAGGCTTATTACTGATTTAACACAGCTACATAATTCAGGTGAACACAAACCTCAACCTGAAGAGGCACAGGTCTGAGAAGAACAGCATTTAGTATGTAGAAAATGCTCACGGCCACAGAAATTATTACTAATGACCCGATGGTATCTTGGAATGTGCATTATTGAAGTAAAAATAAAACAGAAATCAATTTTAGCATGACTATTGGTCTGATCTCCTTTGACATTAATGCGTGATAAAAGGGTTTAAAAAAGGAAGGAATGGTTCCTAAATATGCAAGACATATCGTCCTGAATGCCAGATTCATTTAAAGTTATTTCTACTTCTAACTGAGATGAATAATGAAATACTTCAAAACAAATTAAAGTTTCAAATATGAATGAGCATTAAATAACTTGTAAACGCAGGTTTGGCACACCCATGACAGGGATAAACTTATGACGAGGGTACACTACCAGTCCTATAGTTTAGGTCCAGGAACTCTGAAGTAACTACCTTGTAAACTGTTTGGCTTCATTTCAGTTTTCTCCAAGTCTCAGTCTGTCACCAAGCATACAGCACCATGACAAGACAGGTTTAGGTTTGGAGTTAATGGAGGCCCTGAAATGTTAATCCAATTACTTGATTGTCTCTCAGAACTTCCCATGTATCTTGTCTTCAAAGGCCATTCGATCAGGGAATCTAGATCATCGCATCTCAGATGATTGGATTTGGCCATAGATACAGCTGGTCCAATTCTCCAGGCAATACGATGAGCTCCAGTACTGAGGCCAAGTTGTTTCTGGAAGGAGTACTGTTAAAATGTCTCTACTGTTTCTTAAATATGAGAATTGCACATTTTGAACACATTGTTCACCAAATATACACGTGTTTAGTAAATTTGATATGCTCCAAGCACATTTAAAGATGCATTTGTGCATTCACCAATGAATGGAGTAAATTAAGTCATTAAAAACAGCCAGATAACCTCTGGCAGAACAGCAGATTAGTTTTTGAACATTTTAAATAAAGAATTTGTATTTTTGCCAATTATAACTGTCTCACTGTAAATGTATTATTACAGTTTTTTTTACTTCTATATATTTACATTTTGTGAGATGATACTGTGTCAGTATCAGTCTGTTATCTGTCCATCTCTTATTTGATTAATATTCATTAACCCTTAGATCAATACCTGCTTTGCCCCACCTTTAACAACACCATTCACACATTGCCTGTATGTGCGAGCTGATATTTAATTTAGGATATTATTTTATCAAACCAGGCTTTCTGAGAAAACTGGAGCAGAATAATAATGAACTAGGGATCCTTTTGGTCTCTTAGCTACTGTAACTATTAACCATATCTGCATGTGTCAGCATTTTCATCTTATCTCTCTCTACTTTTTTGACGCTCAAACTAAAGTAATTAATAGAATTTGGAGGCGATTGAGAGAGGAGATCTACAGATGAAAGGACTGGGCCAAAACAGAGCGAGGAGGAGGTCAATAAGGAACTTAGTGACTTATACAACAGACTCATTCCTGCCCATTACACCCATCCACTTCTGCCTTCTTATCGTTTTATTCTTATGATTTAGTTTAGGGGTAATCTGAGGACACGGTGCCAAGAATGGGATGTAGCAATTGTAAAAGACTGACTGAAGATTGTGGAGATGGCTGTAACACAATTTTTCTTGGACACAGGCAGTTCTGCTCGCTGGTAAAACGTATTCATTTCAAGTCTCCACAGAATCCCAGTGTGTGAAATATGTCATTGGTCTGTTGTCCTGTTGATACTGGGGTTTAGCTACGTTACCATCTGGCACACGAGTGGGATTTTTCACACTGAAAAGCCATTTCTAAAAGATGTCAGTCAGCTTTTTATCTCTAGCAGGTGCAGATAATATATCCAGAATGAGAATAGGAGCTGGTGTAGCAGCAAAAGAAAGAGTGGCTGTTTCAGAACTGTGTCCCATAATGAATTCAGTGGGAGGTGATTATAGAGCAGAAAATAAAACCCTGGTAGGTTTCCTATGCAGCACCTCTACTCCCAACTATTTGGTACTGCTACTAATGACATAGTACACCTTACAGGTGTGTGGTGGGATTTGTAAGAGACACATGTCCTCCATACACACTGTCTTAGACTGGAGAGCTGATCTGCAGTACACAGTCTAAGGCTGAACTAAATGAACGCCGGTACAAAAGACAAGTATTGTGCAATGATGCAATTATTCAAATGAAGGGGTTACTTTTTCAGTACTTTTGTGCAGACATATATTCAGACCATGGCATCTGTGAAAAATAAGGGGCTTGTTTAATGTGTCTTCTCCAAAGTTTGACATCTTGACAACCATTTCTATTTTAGTGAGGTCTTCTGACTTTTCTCACAGAGGCATCAACAGTGGACCTTCTTGACTGAGTATGACTATAGAGATGAGACGGAGACGGGAAAATCAGGATAGAGAGAGAGAGATGGAAAGAGGTAAAGTGAGAGGAAAGAGTGAATATATAGGAGAGGGTGCAAGAGTGAAAAAGACAGAGAGAAGGAGACAGAAGAGAAGGAAAGAGTCAACTTGAACAGTCCCACCCATCTTTTGAAAGGGGAGATCTATGGGGTAGAATCTATGATAGATGGCTGGATGACTTAAGCCTTACACTGGTATTACATCTCAATCGAAGCAGCCAATAACACAAACATTAAAGCCCTGATGGCTTTAACTCAGTGGTTTTCATTTCATCTCTCTCTGGCTGCGTGGCCAGTGTCATGTGAAAGTGGATATCAAAGCAATTTTCAGGGGACAGGGTCTGCAGACACACTAATGTGTAGAAAATGTGCGGCCCCTAATTCACTGCTGTTTTCACAGTGCCACTCTCTCGAGGTGTTCCACGGACAGTACAGTATGCCTGGCCGACTGGCTAGCTGGCTGGAGGCTGGGTGCACAGCTCCCACCATTTCAATGCAAGCAGCTCCAGTGAGATGAGGTGTGAATGTGGATAAGTGAACAGGGAGAATCACACAGAACATTGTGACCCTGTTCTTTGTCTTGTGCGTTAAATGAACGTCCTGTCACACATAATTCAGAAAAAGTTTGAAAAAATGAATGTGCTCACTATGAATAAGAGTGCCTGCTAAATTACTTACATGTAAATGTTCTGCAACCCTTCTCAAAGCAGTGCAACTCCTCAGAACAACACACAATCATTGATGTATTCTATTCCTTTAAAAAGAGTCCAGGATAAAAGGATGCAGAAGCTTTAGAAGTGAAAGAGAATCCTGAGCATTGGTTTACAGCCCTAAAATCAAATACAAAACTCAAGCGAACCAGTGTTGGGCACTGGTCCTATGAAGCCTCAATACCAAGCTGGAGAAATGCCCATCCTTTGAGGATGAAATGATCAAGAACCTCAGCACTCTGGATCAGATTAATAGCCATCAAATCCCAGCGTCCAACATGGTGAAGTAGAAGTAAGACGACTGCATTTCAACTTGTGCACAGAATAAGCAATGAACAAGATATAAGACCTAAAGAATATCCCAACAGTGAAACCCAGGACTGGAAACCTCTCATAAACTGTATGCAAACATCACTGTCAGCGCAGTGTGAAAGGAACTTTAGCCTTATGAACAATATCAGCACAGAGGGAAAAAGGCTAACCAACAGGTCACAAACATATTCAACTTATTAATGATTATACTGGAACTGGGCGTGGCCTAGGTCTAAGCTGGTCTAAACCTCTGGCACTGATGCACATGAAACACTCCCATGCCTTTCATCACCTGTCTAATAACATATAATACCTGACAAAATAAATGTTTGAAAAATAAACACTGTGCTCTCTGCTTTGTAGTGTATGAAAACCCAAGCAGAAAGCAAGTATGTCAAGAACTCTGTCTGAAACTGTAAGGTTGCGAAGTGAAAAACTCCATACTGCTAAAAGGTGTAATATTTGAATTGTCTGGGATTTTCTATTGATATGCAATCGTTACTTGCATTTATATGCTATTTCTGTGTACCTCTCTATTTGCAAATATTAATTATTAAAAGACCAGATCCCCTCTCCCCGCATTTACAACACTGTCAACACCTCTGGAATTCTCCTTCTTGTCTAAACCAAAAGACTCAGTAGTATTCCATGAACTCAATACTTAACTAGAAATATACAATGTACAATCCATTAAAACATCAGTTCAACAAATTTCTATAACAAATTCTAATGTACTGTAGAGAAATGGTTTCAATTATCTAAATTAAAGATACCGGCTACATCACAAACTGATATGAAGTGTCCAAAAGGGAAATGTTAAATTGTTTTTGACAAACATTTTGCCTAGCACTTGGATGCTTAATAGAAAATCTATTTTTCATATATAGAAACCATAATAAAGTCTTGAGTACATCTGGGAATGCTTTAGGCCTACTGTACATTCTGTATCTCCATTCAACACTTTATCTTCTTCCTCTATTTTTTATTATTTATAAGAGGGGTAGCGTGCAGCTAATTCTGAATACCTTTTCACACTGCTGGCCTGGCACTGATATATTATTTATATTTTCAATATCAGCACAGTTCTAGGCTTCAAGCAACCATTTTTTGAATTACTTGCAAAATGGTTAACACTTGAGTCAATTAGAAAATATTCATATCCAGGGCAACGTACAACAGTGAGTAAATGTTGTTTTATTTTTTGACCTTGACATTTTGACATTGAGGCATGTCAAGCCCAGAGGAGTTGGTGTGGACATACTTCCATCATAATGGCTTCTAACACACCATTGTTTTATTTTTACATTTTAGTCATTTAGCAGACACTCTTATCCAGAGTGCAATGATCAGCGCTGGAAAGAAGACCATAAAAAAAAAACCTTGACAAAAGACAACAGACAATGATGGTGGCAGTGGAACTCTTTTAAGTACTCTATGAAATGGTGACTTTTCAGATGTTTTTTGAAGATTGGTAGAGACTCCCTTATCGAGCCTCCAAGGGGAAGCTGCTTCCTACACTGAGGTTCCAGACCATAGAAGTGTTTTGCCTGCATGGATTGGGAACTGCCCCAAAGGGGTGGGACAGCAAGGAGCCCAGGGGTGGCTGAACAAAGAGCCTGGGTAGGGATGTAGGGTTTGAGCATTGCCTGAAGGGAGGCAGGAGAAGCTCCTCTTGTTGCTCTGTAGGCAAGAACAATAGCCTTGACGCAGATTCGAGCTTCTACTCTGCGAAGAATCGCGGTGACATGGGAGATCGTGGGAAGATTGAACACTGCATGAGTCAGTGTGAATAAAATATCCAGGCCAGGACTGTACAGCTTGGATTGGCCTGACTAAAAACCCAAAATGAAATTGATAATTTTGGGTTAATTGTGTCAATCAGAGTATGTCTCTGTTTCTCATAACATTTTTCACATAGCCTGCACTGTCTTCACCAGGTGGATCATCGGAACAAAAAACAGAAAATCAAATTAATTGACCCCCTTTTTCAGGCACCAATATACCACCTTATTTGATACAAATCTTGATTTCAACATTGTAAGACTATAAAGGGATTTAACATTCTATGTTATTTTGATTTAATTATCCTTTTAGAGGGGAAACGTTACTTTAAATGTTCAGAAAGGGCCAGGTAGAAATATGTTGTCCTCCGGGGACTAGCATCCAATTCATTTAAAATAATTCTCTCCAGTTATCCCTCATTTAAATAACATATAGTCCCTTAATTAATAGCTATGTGTGTGTTGGTGCTAAAGACCATGAATTAATGTATTGCATTCTACAGAGCTTGTGGAATGCTGTGCTTTATCAGAGTAAAATGTTTCAGAAAGTACCTTCTGGGATCTTTTATTTCAGCTCATGAAATATGGGACCAATACTTTACATTACATTTATTTTTCTGTACCCTAGCCGCAGAAATGGATAAACTTGCATATGAAAAAACGCCAGACAAAACATTATTGTTTTCTTGTAGTTGTCAGATTTATAGGAGATAGTTGTCATTTAACCCCTCTACTGCCTACAAGGGGAATAGCAGAAACAATGTGTATATGACTCTAGATTGCCTTAAAAGCTAACTAAATATACAGCTAGTGAGCTTGGCAATGTAGCTAACATTATACAACGTGTGGTTTAGAATTATTTCATCACCTGACCATTGTCTGAGTATATCCAATTGAACAATGCTTTCCATACAGATCCTAGGCTAGCGATGCCCGACAGAGAGATTTGTAGGTAGCTTAGTAGGTTTAGCCTTAGCAGCTATCTAGAGAACAACAGACGAGCTTACTTGGTAATATAGTAAACTGTACGTGTGGTTTGGAATTGAATGTTTTTTTGAGATATAACCATGGCAGAGCAAACAAGCCCTTCTTGTATACATGTCCAGGGCCAGTGGCGCCGGACGAAGAGATAGATAGGTAGCTTACTAGTGAGCTAGTTGGTTGCTTCACAGAGGGTTCATGGCTTACTTGTCTTGGACAATTATGACCAACTAATCTCACCTTTAAGGTCCATATATTGTGTCCATGTATTCCTCTACTACTCAAAGGCAATGGATAGATTTACTGTATTGATATTGTTTCCAGAATTTGATCCCAATTCCTTTGCAATTGGTAACACTTTTTATTTTATGTACTGCACTAACCTGGTGGCACTGGACACTGTATTTATCCTTTATTTATTTTATTGTTTTTGTTTTGGTGGAGAGGGGTGGCCATTGTCAATCAATGTGGGGCCAGGGATTAAGGGGCGCTACACAACACCTTGTCCAAAAT
The DNA here is from genome assembly GCA_016801175.1 of Esox masquinongy. Taxonomy (NCBI): domain Eukaryota; kingdom Metazoa; phylum Chordata; class Actinopteri; order Esociformes; family Esocidae; genus Esox; species Esox masquinongy. The sequence goes on along the minus strand of JACXGI010000773.1, from coordinate 85,261 downwards.
ATTGAGGAGATCATCAGGTTAGCACAGAATTTACTGGGCGTGAATATGCAGACAATAACAAACTGTAAGTCCTCTGTTTCTCCAATGAAACAGAGGACATACAGTTTTTATGGTGGAAGTCTTGCAAATGTTTCTTTAAATATATGCACTTCAGAAGAAGCCTTCTTATGCATGTGTTTTATAATGCACTAAAGCAGTAAAGGCAAATTTCACTGTAATTTTCTATATTTTTTCATATATCTAAATAGATCCTAAAACTGACAATCAGCTTCATAAATGATCCACGTTATAACCGTTTTCAAACAATTCCCTATGTTATCTATACAGAAATCACAAGTTAACAGCAAAGAAGGTCACAGTGATTTTTAAGATATTAATTGAATATGGCAAAGCTTTGTCTCTGTTCATTGGACAACTTTGGTTTTCTTAGTATTCAGATCAATCAGAACCCTATGGTTTAATATGCTAGCAGAAGCTATTAAAAATAATTCACCCGCTCATGTATACCTGTTCATACACACAGACACAAGGACACAGTCAACTACACACAAACACACACACACACAGCTTATGTATGCGCACCCATCTCTCTGGTGGTTGTTTTCTTGGCCCAGATAGATCGGTTCGTCCCTCTTTTCATTTTTCTTTCTTCTTCCCTTTCTAACCCCCTCCCGTGTTTGCCTCCTCTACTCGTCCTTCCTCCTCTCAATCCTGTGGCCACGTCTTTGAGGGGGCTGATATCAAACGTCGGCTCTGGAGCTGCGCAGCTGTACCATTTCCCTGCCACAGAGCCCATACCTTTATATATGCACTTATAGCTTACTGCACCGCAAATGATATGGCCTTCACCCCCACTACCCCTACAGTTCTCTTCTTCTGTCCTCTCGCTCTGCAGCCATGTGTAACTGAATGTACTAAAGGTGATACGCTCCTCTGGCATGCTGTAAACCCAAACCAAAACCAATGAGATCATGTTTGTCTGTATGTTTCAAATCATAGATCTTACATTGCTCTAAGGCCATTGTCTTTCCTGTTTAGTGCCTGCTAATAGTTCTTCACCCTGTCTCTGCCTGTTTCCTTCCTTTCGTACGTCCCATCAGGCCTGGCAATCAGTGGCAAGAGGGACATGTCAATAACAAGAATCAAGGAATAACAAATGATTGTAAAATATCTCCCTCCCATTAATGTTTTTTTCTCATTCGCTCCTTTCTTTGTCCAGATCCCTCTTCTATCCCAATCTTTCTCTTTTCTCATTTCACACCCCTCACCATTTTTCTCAATTCTCTCTGCTTCTCTCTCTCTCAGTCACTCTCTTTCCCCTCTGTCTTTCTCTCTGTATATCTATTTCTAACTCTCCCTTCCTTTCTGTCTCAGACCCAGCTGGGTGGTTTGGGGGTTTAAATATGCTCTTTTTGAATTGTATATGACGATTAAACTCATGTCTTGCCTCTCCTCTTCCTTCCTGTCACATCACAGTGGCTGCCCATTTTACTAACCTAAACCATACATATGCCATCTATCAACTTATAAAAGACATGACTGATTGGATACAATTTGGTGACAAATATATACGTCTGATTATATCAATAGATAACGCATCTACTTTGGATTTTTGTTCAGTGATTAAAAAGGATAAAAATGCTGCTTGATCGTGCTGCATATAACAAAGGGTGTTGCTGGATGTGTTATGCCTACACATTTCTATTTGTGTGTCTGTGTGTGTCAGTGTTTGTGTATACGTACATAAAAGCAGGTCTTCTCTATTAAGCCAAGTTAGAGCCCCTGCTGTACTGCTGTCAGATTGGCAGTGGGATCTGTCTCCTGAGGCGCTTCCATAAACACAGCTCGACGCCACTTCAACGGGCCTCCCAGCTCTCTCCCATTCCCAGTTAAACACACACGCACACACACACACACACACACACACACACACACTCCTACATGCAAGCGCATGCAGAGCCACCAGTGTGGTCACTCAATTTCAGAAGTTTCAGAGGGCTACTGGGAGCAAATTACCAAACTAAACTAAATTACCAAACTAAAAGGGGCAGCCATCTAGACACAACTGTTTATAATTTTTGCAATGCTGCCTTTTTCTCATATAATATTCAGTAATAAAAAAAATATTTTTGATAGGTAAGAGTCTAATGATATTCTGAAGCGATTCCAATTCCATAGAGTCAGGGAAACCTTGCTAACTCTTGTTTACACGGCTGTTTGCCCATACCTGTGGAGCAAGATTCTGTTTCTGTCTCCTCGGACAATGGAACTGAACACTGTAATTATATAAATAAGATTGATACAGCATGTGCACAAAAATGGAAGGAATTATTGCCAAATATTTATTTGCAGCAAGCAAGCACATTTATCCTTTACAGCTAAAGACTGAAACACGAAGCACATTGCATTTGGCAGCCAAGGAGCTAGAGTCATCATTTTTGCGGTGTTGCTGGGGATTTAGTGGTGAGCACGTGGGTGAACTATATGAATATGGACTGGTCATGCTCTACAGTAGCGGTACTGGACTAGGCTAAGGTCAACTCGGAAGAAAATATATCTCACTGTTAGTGTAATCCCTCTCTAACACTGACACCAATCATTACTCGCACAACTAGCCCGTAATGATCCTTCATTTTACAAAGGACCAAATCCTAATTAATCCCTCAACAGCCTTCACAGTCCTCTCATCATCCCCTGTTTCTCATTTTCCTCCCTTTTCCTAAAATTTGTCTAGTCTGAAATCGAGTTTCTAGAACATTCATATATATATATATATATATATATATAAAACATCCCTGAGTAATGTGGAATGGCTGACCCATAGAGACTGTAACTGTAGTAGATCTGTTTGATCCAGGTGGAGAAAGCAACACAGATGTTTTTACTGTACGTGTTAGAGAGGAAGTGGGGACAACCAAGTGTCCCCGGAGAGCAGAGTGGACCCCTAGAGACTGTTTATTGGGACAAGCTCTCATGCAGTCTTTGTGAGTTTATTTTTAATTCATCATTGTGTGCAGTGTTCCCTGAGTCCTATCTGACACCTTGAAATGCTTAGACCGGGAGTTAGGAAACCCATTTGTTTTAGAATACTGTATTCGTTTTAGTTTGCACGCACAGAACAACCGAGATTTGTCTTCCACATTCGCTTCCACTAATTCGAAATTCGAGAGGGTTTACGGACTGTCACAATAAGCAATAAAGGTTAAGTTTTTTTCACTTTGCTAGTTCTGTGATTTAATGTTAAAACCATTTTGGCACTGGTCAGATGTTATAAGTGCTGCGAGACCTACTGCACAGCTGCAGTAAAATACTGTATATATACAGTATACATACACAGCCCGATTAGTTTTTCTTTACAGGTAAATCTAAACTTTGACTGCACTGGGCCTTGACCTTTTTTGTTTACTGTAGTCTGCTGCATGAAAAGAATTTCTATTAACTTGGGTTCAGTTAGCATTGTTGACGTTGACTACCGAAGAGCCCAAGATTAAAGACAGCATATATTTATAGAAGAGACTGTTTAATTCCCAAAACAGTAAACAAGTTTCAGTACAACAGCCGATTTCTGGCACACTTCCTAACATATGCCATTGCTGAAGTACCTGTAACCCGTGGGGCAGAAAGTAGCCTAATGGTTTAGTGTTGGGTAAGTAAAATGTCCCTGGTTTGAATCACTAAAAGAGGTGAAAAAGCTGTTGTGCACCTAGGACAAGGCACTTAATCTTAATTATTTCTGTAATTTGCTCTGGATAAGTCTGTCTGCCAAATGAAAAAGCAAAAAATTAAATACAGTATATAAGCATGTCCAGTTCTCAACTATGTGCTCTACGTAATTGAAATAATTTCACAGCAGGTGCAGGTCAATCAATGATTGAAACAAGTTTCTTCCGAAACACATCTCACCAAGCGTTTCTACTTGTTATCACACTGCTTATTCAACAAGGATGTTTTTGCAGGGCGCATATGCGCTCGAGGTGAACGTATTGTTTGAGCAACAATGACTGACCTCACAGGTAACCAATCAACCATAACGAGTTGCTGGAGTGTAACGAGACAAGAAAGCCCAGTCCGACACCCACTCATCCACTGCTGGTGGCGCAAATCCAATGATGCACAACCCTTTGCTGGAATCCTGGACACTGTCAGTACGCCTCAAAGCGGGATTCACATACCTGACCGCAAAGATGCATGTGTACCACGAAGCCAGTATGAAACACATTTGACTGATCAAACTAGATATCTGACCTTTCTTTAAACTGCTGAGGTCAGTGCTTCTTTTAAGCTGATAAGCTGATACCAGTAGCCTGGAAAAGCAACTATGGAGGCAATGTGAAGGACATTCTGTGTACAACTATAAAGTCTTATAATCTGACCCTGTCAAGGCTGATCGGGCTGCTGATTTTAGGGAAAAGCATGGCTAAATTCATTAATTAGCACCTTGCTGTTGTCCTTCCATGTTATCAAGATAATTGTTGAGGGTTTTACCGTGATTTTTTCCTAAAGTACATCAAAGAATTCTTAAGCAGTGGCGTAGCGTGGTGATGCCACTCCCCACCCCCGCTGGGACGGCGGTATAACCTCACAGCCGACGTCTGACTAACACAGCCACATAGAACAACACAACATAAATCATAGTGGCTGAATGCTGTAGTATTACGACCTAAGTCACAGGTATGACAAAGAAGTCCTTTATCTTTTGTAATTGTGTTGGTTATTGGTTCATTATTGAACTGAAACATCTACCGTGTGCGGTATACGGTTTATGGTAAAGGTATCCAGTGTATTCAGCCTAAAAACATCCCTTAGCTGTTGTATATTGGTTGTATTGAACATTTGCACCGGACGGACACACTTTGACTTCTGGACCCCCCCCAGGCTACAATTGAAACATGTTATCTAATGCCAGCAAGGTCCTCCACGCCAGGTGACTGAGATCACAGATGTACAGCGATCTGTTTTTTGTTCAGCAGAAAACAATTCTGTTAGGGAAGGCTTTCTGCCCTGATGGGTTTTGGGCTTTGACGTTTTGTTATCACCAAAAAGCAGAACATTCCAAAAAAGCAGAACAGCGTAATGTGGTATAAATCCCTCGCTGATTTCAGTATAATTAAAAACATTTATTTTCATTACTCAAGATTGAAACATTCAAGCATGTGGTCTGAACTGCTCCCTGGACCCTCTCAGCCTGGATAAGCCTGAATAAACTACAATTAAATGCCAGAAAAAGAAGGGATTATTTACTTTTTTCTTTATGCCACAGAATTTGGTCATACATCATCTATTATTAATTAATTCACTTTATGAATTAGGATGTTATTTTTAATGCATTTGTCAGAATTGGTAAGCACTTCATAGACAGAGAAATTGACAATGGTGTTTTTTTTCAAATTATATTCCTGCAAAAACCATTTCTCGATTTCGAATTCCGGTGGAAGTGTCATTAGATCATGCGTTGTATTACCAGTTGTTACCAACACATGCCGTATACACTGAGAGCCATTTGCTCTGGTTTTGAGAGAGCAAGAGAAGAGGAATGATTAGCACATTCTGAGAAAGTAGAGTCTGTGATCCTGTGGGAGTGCTTGATAACAGCTAACTGTGACAGAGTGTGACTGACCTCTTCCTCAGCACCATCTGCATTCCCCTGAGCACTAACACGTACAGTACACCATGGTCATCTGGGGGTCAGACACAAATCTAGCAATTAGACTGTAGTGCACAGTAACTCAGGCAGTAACTTCCAATAGTGTAATTAAATTATTGTACTGCCGAACTTATCAAATCCTTTTCCTGGAGAAGACTGAAAATTTTGTTTACCATTTTTGACCTAGTTGAACATTGTGACCTCATCTGGCTAGTGCCTATGTGACCAGGGTTAAAAATAATACATTTTGCAGTCAAGTAAAATTATATAGGATCATCTGTACATGAAGCCAGGTATTCCAGATAAGGATTAATCCAGCTCTCCTTGCAACACAAAGATTTTGATTACAACATGATGTAATCATTAAATATGTCTATTAACCAGAAATGCTTGTATATCTTACCTGATGCTTTCTCTGAGGCACTTTAAAAGTCTTTATCCAATAACAGTTTATAATGTGAACTATCATGAGATTATTTAGCCTTGTCACTAAACATATACTCATTACTGATTTATCTGTGGGCCATATTACAGTCTCCCAGTGAACTCTGGATCACTTCCTTAGGGAGAAATCCACAACTCAAACCCACATGTGAGATTGGCATGTTAGTAAACTAACTAGAGATCTGCTCAAGCCCAGCAGAATAACATCAGCCCCAAGCAAGTTCTCAGGCGGAAGCTGATAAGACGTTTCAAGGATGTTTGTCTAATTAACATTATGGAATCACAGAATATAGCAATCCTAACAGTAACTGTACAGAATTCGTGAGACGTCTATGATGTCTCAGCATGACCGGGCTGAAACACAGTAGTTTGTTGAGCACCTCATGAGGTCAAGACATTTTCCTTTTATGTCTAGACAATGAGGTATGCATATAGTTATTGTGAAGAAGAAAATACGAATGGGGAGGGTTTATCTTTGTGAGGTGACTAGTGAAATTCAATTTCCGGTAATCACAGCTGTAATTGCATTACTAGATGACATGAGCTATCACTAAGAGGCCAAAGCAATTGCGTCAACAGTTCAATAATGTCTTACAACAGATTTTGGCCACGGGGATAGTAGAGTACTTTTGTCGCTGCCTGACTTTATTTCACATGTTGATTTTCTTATTTCCCATTCAGGAAGCAGATATTTGGAGTCACACCACTTCCAGAGCTAAAAGAAATCATAGTGGGTAAAGCTATGAAAACCCTGGGTAAAACCCTGTTTACTTATTATCAGGATGTCTTGTCTCCTGCCATGTATAGCCATCTGAGGAAGTTTCATGTGGTTGCGTCATTTTGGAAACAGCGTCCACAACAACAACCTCAAAGCACTTCCAGTCTTATCAGGGAAATAACAGTATCTGGAGGCATCTGTGATGCATTTATGACACTTTGTGATGGTCCACCCTGCCATATTTCACTCTACAGTGGAGTGAAATACACTGATTTGCATATATCCCAGGGCCCCTTTTCTTTTCGATAAAATTGAAGTGTTACATCCCATAATTGTTTTTCTTATTGGCAGAAAAATAGTTGTTGAATTTTTACTTGAAAATGCCTGTGGCATTCACCAAGTGAGTTTCTAGGCCAATATTGTAATTCAGAAGAAACTATGACAATGCATTACATAAATCACAAGGCCTTACTTTGATGGCCTAGTTTCATCCTGACACAGTGCTGTTAGGACACTCCTGGTTTACAGGGCACTTTAGGTCTGCATGTCACATTATACTGGCTTGCAAAGCGATGTGTAATTACTTTTGGAATCCATCCAGAGGACAGTCATTCAGAAGGACAGTCAAGGTTGGGTAAAATAATGGAGACTACCTAAACCATTTAACTTGCAACAACCATTTCAGTAAAAGGTTCAACAAATTCATTTGTTTGGAAAAATCTTAATTTTTGAGTAGCATTAGAATAATCAAAGAATGAATGTACAACCCCATTTCCAAAAAAGTTGGATGCTGTGTAAAATGTAAATAAAAACAGAATGCAATGATGTGCAAATAATTTAAACCCTATATTCAATAGAAAACAGTACAAAGACAATATATCAAATGTTGAAACTGAGACCTCTTATTGTTTCCTGAAAAATATATGCCCACTTTGAATTTGTTGCCAGCAACACGTATTCACGTGGTAACAAAAGACTGGAAAAGTTGTGTAATGCTAAAAAGCTAAACCTGGTGGAATATCACACAACTAATTAGGTCAAAGGGCAACAGGTGAGTAACATGATTGGATATTAAAAGATAATTCCAGAGAAGATGGGTCTGTCAGAAGGGAGTATGGGGATGGGTTCACCACTCTTTGAAAATAGTGCAACAATTTAAGAATAATGTTTCTCAATGTAAAATTTCAAAGAGTTTGGGGATCTCATCATCTATGGTACATAATATCATTAAAAGATTCAGAGAATCCAAAGTAATCTCTGTACGCAAGAGACAAGACCGAAAGCTAATATTGGATGGCCATGATCTTCGGTCCCTCAGACGGCACTGCATTAAAAACAGACAAAATTCTGTAGTGGAAATCACTGCATGGGCTCAGGAACACTTCCGAAAACCATTGTCTGTGAACACAGTATGTCACTGCATCCACAAATGCAAGTTAAAACTCTACTGCAAAGAAGAAAACATATATAAACAAGATCCAGAACCGCTGTCGCCTTCTCTGGGCCTGAGCTCATTTAAGATGGACTGAAGCAAAGTAGAAAACTTTCCTGTGGTCTGACAAATCAAAATTAGAAATTCTTTTTTGGAATCATGGTGCCAAGTTGGCGCATTATGAAACGAAACTACAACGAAGGAGACTCCGAAGAGTTGAGCAGCTGAAATCCTAAATCAAGTAAGAATAGGAATTTTACTTTCAAAACTACAGCAATTGGTCTCTTCAGTTCCCAAACGCTTATAGAGTATTAGTAGAAGAAGAGCCCCTGTCCCAAGTTTTTTGAAATGTGTTAGTGGCATGAAATAGTTTTTTCCCTTTTTGTATTATTTTCAATTAAACATAGGGATAAATGATTTGCACATCATTGAATTCTGTTTTGATCTGCATTTCACACAGTGTCACAACTTTTTTAGAAATGGGGTTGTATATGTAAAAGGGCATAAATATTAAAAACAATCCTAAAAACTCCTTCTGTTGTAGTACATGGTGTAAAATATATTGTTTGTCATTTAGAGAGCAGTATTACCCACAGTATGCATACATTTGTACCTGTACTGACCCCCTGTGGGAAACAGGGAAACACTGGTGTTGGAAGCACTATGCTCTACCAGCTGAGCTGCACAGGATGTGGTTTTGATCGGCATTTTAACCCTCCACAGTGGAAAACAATAACTCACATTACGGAGGGTTATTTTAAACCACCAAGGGACGGTTTCGCAGAAACTGATTAAGCCCTGTACTAAGAAAAAATCCTTTGAGCTTGACTTTTTTTGTCTAGGACTAGGTGTACCCTCTGTCTGAAAACCTGCCCTGAGTGTTCACTGAACTCTTACAGAGTGTACTTGACTCATAAATCGTCACTTGAAATTTTACACTTTTAAAAGAACCCTGGCCAGTTGACTGTGTATGTCTGTAGTATATGTGAGTTAGACATCCTCACAGTGAGTGTAAAGAAAACCCCCAGCAGACGGGTGCTTCATCATTTTGACAGGTTAAATTCCCTACACAGTCAACAGAGCCATTTACTCTGGGCAAAACAAATCTTCCAGCAGTGATGGAGCAACATCCGGGTAGTATGCAATTAAAAACGTCGGCTAATGGCTCAATGGGTTTGATCATGCTGCTGGCAAGATCACGGATGTGGGTTTCATTCTTAATTCGTCACGAAGACTTGGTTTGTCATCTTGTTTTTGAAACTTGAGAGCACAATCGCAACATGTCAGTCAAAGAACACAGCATGATGAACACACCCCTTTGACATTCTCGCTACGTACACCCACACGTGCTGATGATCACAAAGCAAAGACAGCAGTTTATGATGTAAAAAAAATTGCACCTGGGAACTGTTTGTTTTGCAAGCTCACTTGCTTTTACTAATCACTTCTGTTTGTGGTCTGGCCAGCTGCAGAGCACAGAACACAGTCACTTACATGTTTAGGCTATTGTAGCATGACAAAAAAAGATGCAGCCAAGGAAATACAGCCGCAAACGACAGAGAATACTATCTTTCTCGCTCTCTCTGTCTCCCTCACACACGCACACGCACACGCACACATGCACACACGTACAAACACACTTATTTTACTACAATTGTGAGGATGAAAATGTATTCCCATTCAAAACCCCATTTTCCCTAACCCTTAAATCAACCATACCCCTTACACTAACTCAAATCTTAACCACAAATCTAAAGTAGATGTTTTAATAAGTGAGGACAGGCCAAATGCCTTTTGAAGAGTTCTGATGCGTTCTGCTGACATGCTAGAAAACTCCTTAAGGATTCCCATAACAGTGGTAACAGGTATAGTTACGTAAATATCCATTGCCTGATTTATGAAGGACAACAGCCATTTCTGTATTTTCTTCATTCCTTTCCCAATGGTGTTAAACGAGAAATAGGTTTTATATGCTTGTTACCACATTTTTGTACCTCAGTGAAACAGAAAACAATGGAAATCTACAATACAGATCCTTAATACTGAGATGTATTTACCAAAAAAATATAACGCTTAGATAGTTATACAAATCCCCACCAAAACCACTGCTATTGGCATAAAATAATTGTTTCATCTCCAAAAAATGTAGTCACAAAATCTTTATTTTATGCAGCCTTCATTGCTAATCTTTATCGGTGGGAGGGTAAGAGCAATCATTTTGGACGTGACTGTATTTAAGCATCACATTATTCCCACCCATTTTCATACTCCTTGTAAAGGAAGTAGTAAAAAGACCTGTGAGGTCAAACAGCTGAGGGAGGACTTATCTTTCTTGCCTTAATAATCCATAAATCCACAATCTGTAAATGAACATGTTCATTTATATTCAGTGTTGTGGGGGATTAGCACTACAAACAGACCTGGCCAGCCCAGTCGCCTGCCTGGGTCTTCTCCCTCACATTCCTTCCTGCTTCTTATCATTCCAAACATTTTGTCTAATAAAGCACTAATGCAGGGACAGAAGGTCTTGAGAGGGAGCTAATGAGAGAAAGAGTCTGCCCATGACTTGTAATGCTACTGGTGCATGCCTTTGGGGTAAGAAGTAAAAAAGGAAATGCAGGGACTCAATGGACCCCACTGGAAAGCCCTGCGGCTCAGCTGCCTTGACAATTCAACTGGATTGATAACCACCATGTCGAGATGGCTGCGATCAAACTTTGTATTTGAGTTAAATCCGTGTCCTCCCTCCCAAGCTCTCCCACTCCCTCCAAAACATCCCAAAGTCTGCCGGTGACGTGATGAGTCTGACAGCTATTCCAGAGAGGCTGAGGGAGTCAGGTTAGACCAAAGTCAAAATATACAGCGTTCATTTATATTCGGGTTATTAATTGTATTTTTATATGTACGGTGCTGAGACCCAGGTGAGTCCTGATGAGTCCTGTGTGAACACATTACAAATCAATGCACATACCAACAAAAACCAACACACCACACACAAATCAATATACCATACACATCAGAAAAAAGCTAAACACAATCAGGTAATACTTTAAAATCACCATATTACTGCGTAGTGACATGAGGACTTTACCGTAACAAGTATTGTAGTTAATTGGAATAACTCAGTTATATTATGGGTTGTAACTGCAGTTTGTAACTGAGTCAAGTACTGTATGACTGAAACACTTGACTGGGGTTCAGTCCACGCTAGGTAACCTCAGAGAGTACATTATATTTATGACACATCTGAGAATTAAAAACAACTTCCTTGTGATAGCTATCTGATCTGCATGGACTAGTTTGCTCCACAACATCATAAGCCTATTGGCCAAAGTGTTAGCTTATATCTTTTGATCTGTGTTAAGGACAGCAAATCTCCCTTTATAACCCATCAAGCTCATAAGGGTCTTTCCCATTTTTTATGAATAGTGGACATAACGGCGAATTCATAAAATTGACTAAATCTGTCAGGAACGCCAATGGGGAGAGAAAGTAGTTCCATAGTCAAAGATTTGACACTTTGAATCTTGAGGCCTCTTGGAGCTCTTCCTGATAAGTGCCCTTCTCGCCCAGATACTCAGTTTTTGAAGACAGCCTGTTATAGACAGAGTTGTGCCATATTCTCTCAATTTCAATGAGAATTTCAATATTCAGTGCCTTGGGAGTGTTCTCATGTCCTAGACCAGATTGGTGCTTTTGATATTCCTTATTTTCGATTTGCTTTGAAAGTGACTTCGTCTTCATGATATACTTTTTGTTAGGAATTGTGATAATCAACCCTGGGAATTCACATAGACAGGAGTATTTAACATAAAATCACTTCAACTATCTAAATTGCATACAGGTGGACTTCATTCAACCAATTAAGTGACTTCTAAAGACGATTGGTTGCACCACTGCTCCTTCAGATGTCATAGCAAAGGGAGTGAATACTTATGCAATCAATTGCTTTCTGTTTTATATTTGTAATTAATTTAAAACAATTTGCAGATTTTTTGGCCTTTTTTATGTTGATTCATTTTGTTTTCATGCTATAACACGATAACATGTGGAAAAGCCCAAGGGGGTGAATACCATTCAGAGCCACTGTAGATCAACAAAATTTGGTGAACTGTTGGAATCACTGAAATATAAATATTGATTTAAAAGCAAAGTGGCTTGCAGTATTCTTCTTGGATACAATAGTTGGTTAATTGTATTTGAAATATTAAATATTTAAAATACCATATTAAAATAATCTCTAAGGGCCTTTGTTGAGCTTCACAATACATTTACAATACTGGATGATTTGGATATCATGCTTATATAGGTCTCTAGACTTGGATGGGATTTGTGTTAGAAATGCTGACATGTTAGCATTTAGAAACGATGCCAGGCAAACGAAACCAAAACAAATACCCTTGATTAGACCAACTACTCTACTGATCTGTGTAACAATTTAAAGAGTTCAGGTGATCAGGCCTCTAAACATAGAATAACAACCACACCTCAGGATACCAGTTATTTCTAATGTAACTGGCTAAGTCAAACTAATCCAATATGTGTTCTTACCACTATATACCCAGTGCTGGTTTGTTTTTAATAGAGAAGTTTTTTGTGTTGACGCTCCTCATAGGAGGTGAATAATACCTTCTAGAAGCCTCTACATCTACAGTCACTGTTTTAGTCTGGTATACACCTAGACAGGAGAGGCTTTTTATCACCCACTTCTGACAACGACTAATGAGCCCCATTGGGTACAGGAATTTCTCTCGTGTAGCCTAATGAGTCTTACCCGGGGCTTGTTGCATTTATAAACAAATCAGAGCTATCCTTCTCATTGATTAGCCCTTTTTTTCTGGGGTCACCAATGACGCTTATGATTCCCAGATACCTACTGGCAGTCCTTTTTTCAAACAGGACCTTTCTTCTAAGTGACCATTGATTGTAGAAGAAGCTTGGCTTTTGTTTGAGAAGGGTCCCCTGGGAGAGTAGTAGACCTCTCAGCTTCACCAGCTCACTCCTTCACCTCACTCCTCACTAATCTGGTCTCTCCCAGTCAATGCTCAAGGCACCACTGACTCATTCACCCGCTCAGTCAAAATGCTTTGAATGTCCTTGTCTCAATGTCCTTGTCATCATTGGTTTGGAGGTAGGGTGGGATTTGTTGTTGTTAAAACAATTGCAGTTTGAACAGTGTAACGTTTGAACAGAAACTGAGTGAACTGTGTAGAATTTAAGCATTCAGAAAATGACAGAGGGATTTTGGGATGGATGGAACTTACCCCCTGTCTTCCACTGTTCGAGGAGAGATGATCATGTTTTTAAGTTACATCGAAGGCAGACAGGGAGGGTGCCTCTTTTCCATTTGACAAGCCAGTGAGACTTTGGTTTAGCAATAGAATCCAAAGACACTCTCCTTGCCCAATTTTTGTGTGCACCCAAAATAACTTCTGCAAACACATTTTTGTGAAACACCATTGTTACACTATTACTGCAGATTATTATGAACATTTTCTGATATCACTAATTTTACATAATGCCCCTTTAATAAAGGTAGACATTTTTCCCCCGTCTGGCATTATTTTAACATTTTGGCATATTAAATGGTCTTCCTTTATAATAGAATGAAGTGCTTTGTATCAGTGGATTCTGCAGACTGTCAGCTACTTAAGGAAAATTAATTACAAACTACCCTTTTCAGACACTTATGAGTTATAATGTGACATAAGGGCAAAAGAAAATCCAAAAACGTACGTTTCATTTTTTGCTTTTTATTCATAAAAGTGACACTTCTGGAGTATAGACATCACACTGGAATACCCCCAGGTTCTAAGAACCATTGTAACAGCCTTAGGGGGCTATAGCTATTAGTAAATAAAATAAATACGTAACATTTTTGATTATTTGCCACATGCGTTTTATTAAAAACCTAACCATATTCACCCAAAAAGGATCAGTTTCCATCCAGTCAAATGTCTTACCTCATTCCAGAGATTTTGAAGCAGCTAACAGTTACCAAGACAGACATTTCACCTCTCCCTGACTCTACTGAGGAGGTGGAGCAGTGGCGGTTGGGGGGAGGTGTTGGAGGCTCAGTGGTGGAATATTTCTGGCTGTCATTCACGTATGAAGATGTATTTCTTTTAAATAGAATCTCAGCTTTCATCTGGGGTAGAATGTAAGTCCTAGCATACATGGTTCTACTACAATGACTAGAAATGTGTGGCTTACAAATGACTTTGTCAAATGACTTCTAAGGATTAAGACACATGAAATGGACAAAAAAGATTTGAATTATTGTTGTTTTTACTAGTCCATTTGTCAGGCTTAGAGGCTTCAAGATTGTTCTAATCATTATATTTAATGCATATGCATCTACAATTTTCTGAGTCATACTGCCATCACTGTCCCTTGTTAAACTCCCATCACTCGTTAGTTACAGTAACTCTCTGACAACTTTGATTCCAAGAGGGTCAGCACAATTTGGACCGTGTTTAATTCCGTGCAGCACAGAGGACAATTAATTCAGTCTCACATCCTGAATCATTACAATATAACTGGTATAGAGGAACAGATCTGGAATGCTTTCTAGACCTTGTTTCTACACCATTTAAGGGCGCACATGGTTTTAAACAGCTGTACAGTTCATTGTGCCCCGTGTCACGAACTCATTAGTTATGCCTTGTGTGTCAACTGAACATGCTGTCATGACAGTAACCTTGACAATTATCACCAAAATATATTCTGGATTGAACATGGTTTTTACTTATTCAATAAATGTTATATGGGTTTCATGTTTCTTCTTTGAAAATGACATTTGGTTTGCGAAGGAGAAGTAGTGCCTTTTGTTTTCCGTGTTGTCTTTGCAATTAGGGCAAGGATATTAGCAGCTACAGTATGAGGTGGTTCAAACAACCAGTCTTTCATGGGGAGACGGCAGATTAATGTCTCATGCTTGAAGGAAATCATTTGCAGTCTTTTTTTGTCTCTAGTGTTCATGTTACAGGCTTGCTGCCCTGCTCAATATGTCTGAGCATGTGCTGAATAGTACACAAGACATTCATAGGAAACAAATGAAGTGAAAAAACATGCCAGCTTTGTAATTGCATTGGGGCTATGCTAAGTCTAATTAATATGTTGGAGTAAGAAATGATCTTGTTTCTAATTATAAAATAGGATTATAATGATAGCTAGCTACAGTATCAGACTGTACCGCTAAATGAATGGACTGCCACAAGAACTATTACTACCACACAGGCATGAGTGAGGGAGTGAGGGAATGAGAGAGAGGCACAAATTCAAGTACACACACAGCCTTTTCTAGATTTACTATCACTAAACAAAATAACAACATTTAATTTGAGTGTTGAAAACTGTTAATTGTTGAATTTGTCCTCATTGCTCAATCAATCATGGAGATAGAGATGCCTCAACATACCAAACAGCAAACATTACTCTATTGTTTTAAGAAAAAAATATAATATCAGCAGTCATTATCATTAGGAATGTAATAATTAAAATACAGCTTGATGCAGATGTTCATTAATCTCCCTCTTACAGAAGCTGTAGGGAGAGGCATCAGCATAACAGTATTAAAAAATACATAAGTTAACGTTATTCCTTGAGGAAATAATATAGGATGTATTTATTTCAAGACTTTCTTAATGACTTGTGCCATCCAACTGAAGTTCCGATCTTGTTTCATCACAGCTACCAATGTGACGCGGAGAGTTAAAAGATGTGGTGACAAGCCATTCTGATTCTTTTCACGCAGCTCCTCCAAACACTATGTATCGCCACGCTCAATCAACTAAAAACTTCAGTTAGCTTCAAGTCACTTTGTGCACAAGTTCTGTGAAATAAGGTTGGACTGTCTGTGATTCACTGTTTGTGGTAAACTCAGCTTGCAGATTTGAAACATAGTTAATGTGTTGCAGGCTTTACATGTCCATATAGCCCTTCATTGTACTGTACTCATACTGTTCAATGACAGTAAAGTTAAATCTAATATAAAATCTAAAAAGTTATAAATTTTTTTTAGATGTGTTCCACAAATGGGTAGGCTACATAATGACACCAACTGACAACGGACAATTATTTTTGAGAGAAGCAAATGCCATTTCAGATTATAAACATTAAATACTCGCACGCGTGTATTGAAGATGATTAAATTGCATCCCATTTAATACATTTCAATTTCTCATCTCACTGTGTTGTAATTTCTGAAGCAGTTTCCCCTTCCTCCTGGCTGGATGCAGCTGCTGTCATTTACAAGTATTGTACAGATAGGGAAGTTCTCTCTTTGCCTTAGGCCCTACACTACAGCACTTGAGAAAAAAGCCTCTATGAAGCATTATTTCCTATTCAAAACATGAAAATTATATTAAGATAATTACATTTTTTAAAGTACAATTTTTAATGAAGTGTTTTAAAGGAATCTGTATTCATGCAGTAGTTCCATACAGCCTTGTGCCGGGTGCTGGGTCACTGGCATGGGCAGGCTCCTTTAATATTGAATGGTTGGCTCCTGGGGTTGTGGCTTCAAGGCAATAATAAGGTCATCAGCTCTTCAGGAAGTGTATCTCACTGTGAGCAATGCCGGTGGGGAGGGAAGCTGAGACCAACCAGGAGGCAGACAAACACACACACACACACACACACACACACACACACACACACGTCACAAGGCACAACCACACCTTAGGACAAACATTGAATAATATATTTATTCAAAAAACATTTTTTCTGAACCACTAACCTAATCTCAATAACCAAATAACTTTAATGCCATAACCTAATCCAAACTCCTATTCTAAGCCTAACTCCTAATCCTTAACACTAACCCTGTATCTAACCCATAAGTCTACAAAAGAATTCAGAAAAGTCCAGAATTTTAACCGTTTCATATTTTTAAGTAATTTCAAGATATTTTGGTAAATTTTTGTCCTTTAAGGTGAAGAAGTACACAGACACACACTTTCTTTTCTATCCTTGTGCAGACCAGAGAACCAGAAATCCCTTATACCCTAACCCAAAACCTAACCTTAAAATCGCATAAGAAGTTAGCCTAAACTTAAACTACCACTTAACCCAAACCTGTAATGCCTAAACCTAAAAGTAACCCCAATTCTAATACCACTGCAAGTTTTATCCTGAACTCTTAAGCCGTAAATAGCCTTTTAGTTGAGGGGGGCAATTTGTCAGGTTTTACTATTTTGTAGGGACTTCTCATCCCCTCGAAGTATTGTTAAACCGAGAACACACACACATAAAATACTTTAGTTAGATCCAAATACTCCTCGGTCCCTGAATGTATGGACAGGGGAGAGACAGCACCTCGTTTTCTTAACAGCTAGGCTGCCTTCATCTTTGTCAGAACTACAATCTGGTAAGCGGCAGAGACTGCCAAATTTCAGCATCACCAGCTGGCACCTACATCTGAGCCTGTCCATTCTTGCAATGAGGGGCTGCTACTTAAAGGGAAATTTTACAGCTGCTCTATTTATCTATATGCTGTTTATGTCTGTTAATATTGTATTTACATATCAGGTCCCATCAAAATTGTGAATTTCCTCACACAATTTTACCTACCTCAAATGAAGGTAAGCCTGCCTTTGAGAGTGGGAACAGGGTTCTCGTCATGATGTAGTCTTTATAAAGCCAGAGAAAAGAAGTCAACCTGCCTGTCCTGCAATGTTGGATAGAAGACTAATTGCTCTATTGACCAAGGAAAACCACATCTACTCGCCACTAGTGTGATCAAGCAATTTGCAAAGCACATGACTCCATGCATTTTTAGGCTCCATCAACCAATGAAGTAATTGGTTGAACGTTCCGGATGTGTAATTTGAAAAATATTATGCGGTGCACCTTCAATAAATCGCTCACAAATTTGTAAGGTCACTAAAGAAACATCCTAAATAGTGTCTTATGGTGGATTTTCACTTTTAAGGGCAATGAATATCAAATAACGAATATCAAAAATGTATCTATCATCATAAGATGTCTCTATGGAGGAGATGTAAGAAAAGGTCAACGTTAAAACCTGCAAAAGACATTCATCACATAAAATGTATATAATGTATGCGTTTACCACAATTGATTGGGGTTCCCCACTTCTGTATTTTCGTAGTGACAGAAAAGTAGTTTTTCACATAGATAATTGCTATTTCAGAGTTCTATCAAATCGCATTATTAGGAGGAGAGCAATATAACCACATGACTCTGGACACGTGCTCGCTTGAACCTGCTCTCCCAGAGTGAGAGAGTTGTGTGCATAGAGAGATTTCTGATATTCCTTGTTATTCCCCTTTAAGGAGCTTTCTCTTTAAAAGCGTACTATGTGTAGCAGTTAAAAGAGCAGCATCCTTTAAAAATTTGCTCTGAACTCTACAAAACAGTATTTGGCTTATTAAACATGCTAAAAAAAACATTATCATCAGCAATAAATAAGGCTCCTCTGACAGTAGAATGATTTAAATACGTACTGTTGGGGAGACCAATCTTCTCACCTCACTAAACAGGTCAACATGTTGCTCATGTCTGGCAATGTAGAAGTTATTTCATGAGTGGCAACCATGATCAACGTGTGCAGCCAATAAACTTACATTTAACTCAGGGTGTAAAATACAGAATGGTTCATGGTTTGCAAGGTATCAGAGGGCTGGACTGTACTTTGGCGGTAGAACCTATAACCTTGCCTTGGTAAAGGTTAGAATGTCCTGGTTAATGGCAGCATTCTGATACATGGGACTTGAGGGAGACCATTCAGATGACCACTATGTAGCAGTGCTGGTATAGTAGTCCTTCCCCATGACAGTGACATGGCTAAATCACAGCATGAACATCTTACCATAACCATTCCCATTGTTAACTGTAGAGAATATACTACATCCCTTGATGTCACAGACTGGTGGGTATAATTCCATATTCAAAGTGCTGCTCTACCGCACTTGCATTACATTTGTTTACAAAGTGATGGTGTTGGCAAGATATTCTTGCTAGAGTTACACAAACTAAAAAAAAAAAATCTAAAAATCTTGTATGAGTCATAAAGGTAGCAGAAGTCCCCTGCAGAGTAATCACTGACAAATCCGAGGCCAGACTCCATCTACAGACTGGTTAAAACAACAGAGAGAAAGAAGTGGAGCAGAGCGTATATGATATGAGGCATTCCATGTCACATCTGTTCCTCAATCTGAACCTCCATTTGAGCAAACACTCGAGTCCCATAGAGAATAACGCCTCCATTAAAACACACAGCATTTTACAACCCAACTCTAAGGGATACTGAAGCAGTGGATGCATCACTGCTTCAGTGACAAGATATCAGCCAGAGAAGTTGACTACAACATGTCCACCTCCATCTCCTAACTGGATTATATCTCTTCTATTCATCCCAACAGCTCATAATACAGATCATGAAAAACAGGAGGGTTATGCTGGAAATAAGTCTACCATTGCTTAAGTTGTTTGTCTGTGTCTATTTTCTTTTTTTTATCTCAATACATTCCAATTATATAATAATGGGTATTCATGACATCATCTGTACTTTGTTATCCACTGAAGTGCATGAATTTACTAAGCAGCAATGCCTGCAATAATTTTGTATTGGAAATGCAAATTAAGTTGGCATTACTGAAATATACAAATTCAAAAACATTTTAATGATAACATGGATGGCTTACTAATGAGGAATCAAGGCAAGTGATGAATAATAAAGAATACTGTTTTTTAAAGCAATGACTCTTATAATGTTCAGAAATTACATCCGGTTCCATTATTGTGCACTACTTTGATCAGAGCCACACTGGGAATATGCTATGCTTGGTGATTTATCCATTTTTACCATTTTTATCCTGGCAACCCATTTTCTAACCATATATATCCAAGACATAATATCCAGCAAACGAGTACTGGTCTACGGTTTCTTTTACTAGCAATATTCTGGTATTTGCAGTAATTTTCAGTGTGTATGTACAGTATATTATGTTGAATTGAATATAGACACACAGTACTTGACAAATTACAGTCAATTTGACTGTAATACCATAGTACTATAGAATATAGCTACTATATGTTGGTTAAATGTGAAAAATGTATAGTTTGAGTTTTCTATTCAAGCAGGACAAGTAGCCTACAGAATAAATACAAATCTATTTCCTGTATATTTAAAATGAATAACCCTGCGATCCATTATGCCAGGGGAGTAGGGTGTCTGACTCTCCTTGTGTCCTGTTCCTTTTAAACTTAGAAGGACATGAAGCCTTGGACCACACCTCTGGACTACCAGGCCCGAAGGACTCGTAGCTCTCCCAGTCCAAAGTCCCCCTGTTTGTGTTGCAGATCAAGGAGCTGACGATACCTGATGACTCCAGCTGCCACTCCACTGACCCCAGAGCTCTTTGGGGTTTCAGGCTGGGTGTTTGTAAAAGCACTGTGACTGTTGATGTAAAAAGGGCTTTAAGAAATACATTTGATTGATTGATCCAGTGATTCTACTGCGACAATAGTTTTTTTCTGAACAGGCCTTGAGATCCAGTAGTCTCTGCGTATAGTTACATATAAAGATTGTTCAGACCATAGCAGCTGTTGTTCTTATTTCTTATTTCAGAACATACTGTATATGTCCTCCTTTACTCACACTTACAGTAGTCTTTTATGAGTCATTGACAGTCTGGAATGAGTCATTTACTAAATACATTTGAGAGCTTTTTTAATGCGAAAGTTGAAAAGAGATTCTGCAGAAACTCCTCCACACATCATCTGACAGTTTGGGTGTGAACCCCTTTGATGCTTGTTGGGAACAGTGGAACAGAAATATCACATTCATGATACTGAATCGTTACACTGTGATGGCTGACTCTAGTCTACCGCTGATTGTTGCCTAACTGCAATATCTCTTATGCATAAACCGCATTTCACAGGTCCTGTGTAATGCAATACAATAACACCTACACTATATGCATTGGGTGGCTTTGTCATAGGAATCATGTCAATATGACGTTGTTACTAGTATGATCTTGTCTGTGTACCCCATGGACACCCGAAATCAACTTCAACCCTCCTTATTCCATTCCATTGCAGTATGGTAGTGGTCATTGATTTTAAAAGAGGCATTCATTAACGGCTAAAGGCAAAGCCTGGCGCTCAGACGCTCTAGTGTAGCAAGGTCGTTATACTGGTGAATTCGAGAGACAAGTCGACATAATAAATAGTCTCCAGTCTTGCAGAAACATGCAATACTTACAACAGAAATGGGGATGTAATGCTGCCTCAGATAAGGCAGTCGACCGCTTTTCAGTCCAGGAGTCATCTTAATCTGAATATGTGCAACTACCGCATTATGACTGAAATATCAAACATACAGTTATGTGTTTTATAGGGGGGCTATACTGACTATGTTTCAGTAAATGAGAATAGACATACATATTCTAATGTGATAATAATAATAACATCGCTGATTACATAGTAATAATAGTGGTAATTGTTCCTACTCCATCGTATACCTACATACACACCTCTGCAAACCACCTTCAATCTACATAACTGTCCAAAATCATGACAATGCAACATATCAGATGAAAAGGAATGACATACATAAATATGGGTTGTCTAAAAAGATGTATCCTAAATCAATAGATAAAGAAGTGTGAGTTTATCACATACGACTTCAATGGTCCTCCAATTGATAATTAGAACCAACAGGTCTGTGGACAACGAAATCAATTTGGGTCCCTATTACATCATCCACCACCCTGCTGACTGAAAGATACATGCATGGATACGGTCTGTAGAGTCTGCAGACTCTGTGATAAACACCATGAGTCTATGTACCACAGAGAAGTCAACCGGAAGGTGTCCTGGTGTGGTCAAAATAAGATGGAACCTAACACTGACAAAACCGTGGGGGTGGTAGGTGACTTAATGCCACTCATCTAACCAAATTGAACCAAAACAGTTCCCCAAAAATTGTATACTATTTTATGTGCTGATGTTTGCCCCATATAATCAAAACAACTTGCTTTCAATTTCATAGCCAACTAAGGTATGGTAGTGATTCTACTTGTAGATTATGCACATTTAAACAACGTTTTACACATGCCAAAACAGGAGGTTTTGAAAGCTTGCCAAAAGTGACTTGTTTATCTTTTGAAGCTTTACAAGTGTAGGCCTACTTACACTAGCTAGGGATTTTTATGAGATTTAAAATAGAGATTTAGAGATTCCTACAATGAACTTTTATGCTGCAAATCTGTGTACCAATGTGTTGTTGGTTAGAATTTAATGTCCCCAAAAATACTTTTTTTTTCTCACACAGATGATGTCTGTGGCAGCACAATGTTGTAACACAAAGATTCAAGTCTGAATATGGCTATTAAGGTCAAGTACTGTGATTGTCTTTTATCCTCCTGGAAAAAAATCCCACGTGCCGTGATACAGGTTATATCATCCTGACACTTTAGGTAGTCTTTTAGCAAGCTAAATACAATGTTGAATCATTGATTGATTTGAGCTCCAGTATGGGTGGCATTAGGTATCCTATATCTTTGTTTGTGGAGTGAATGAGGTAGCTAACATTAGCGAAAGGCCTTTAGACAATTAAACAAAGATAACTTCCAGAAAGATGTGGACTAACTAATTAACTTCAAAGAAATACCAGAAGTCAACATTGGTGGGAGGATTATGGTCTCATATACATTTTGTACTTTACTGATGATCTCTAACCAACTCCGAATTGAAATTCAAAGTCAAATTAAAATACTGACAGGGAAAAGCTGGCTACCTCACTGGGGGCATTTGCCAAACACAAAGACAACTTTAATAATGAAGGTCTGAAATCTGTCCAGAACATTCTTTGATGTACCATTGTTATTGCACCGTTGTACAGGGAGCTCAAAGAGAGAACAGGGGTGCAGAGAGAGAAGTGAAGGAGAAGAGATTGAGAAGAAAACTCTGCCGAATGCTGTTGCCAATCTCCATTCTTCCTGCTGTTGCTTGACAATAATTAAAAAGTGAATCAGATGTGCGAGCCAACAAGCACTGTTAAAACAAAGGGTTTCCTAACAACGAAACTTGTAGCCAATACCTTCTGAAGCACATCAACCTGAACTGTTTAGAAACATAATGCATCACCACTTAATGAATTTTACCTGATGCTTTTGATATCCATTCATCATGATACTCATACATTGTACTACTCTGCAAAACAATCTGCTCTGTACAAACATTAAAATGTTTGCCTTCTTTAAACATGCTCACAAAAAAGTCCTTTTTACAGCATCAGTCGTCTCAAAGTCCTTACACGGCGATCTAAACTCCAAAAGGCAATCAACAACAAGATATTGAAGCACAGTGACAAGACTGAAAAAACCTTGGAAGGAACCTTGAGAGGAGCAAGACTCTGAGGTGTGGCAATTCCTCTTCTATCTGTGAAAATATAGATATTAAAACAAAACTTCAGATTAGTTTATATGTTCAGAAACATACTGAGTGTGTCAAATTAAATGTTTGTCAATTTCAATTTACCCCAGAATAATGTTTAAATGTTGGTGGTCATTGAAATCTGATGAAATTCCAATTACCTGTAACATTTTATCACCTCAGTCAATATTTATGAAAGTCATAAACAATTTGCATTTAAAGGGTAACTTCACTGAGGAAAAACACCTTCTATGATTGAAAACAGATGTGATAACAATATGAGTCACTAACATGTGTTCTAAAATGTACAACATAGTGTAAATTGCATCACCTTAGTCATAAAGTCTGTCTCATCCAAAACTGAGTTTTGTGAGGCATGTGAACACGTCTTAGAGAACTGTTTTGTTGTTCTGATGCTACTACTTGATGCTGCCACACATACCACTTAAATTGAGGTTCACGATCAAACACCACTTCTCAGTGGTGTTGCAATACTTGTCATGGTTTACCACAACATCATGGTATATGGAGTCTTTTTAGTTTTACAGTAAGGAGTGGGAGAGAGAACGTCCACACAAGTTTTGAGTGTTTTGCTAGTTTCCACATTAAAAGGTCCCATGCTGTGCACTAGAGCTGAAGGCAGGTGTTGACTGTTAATTTTAGGTACCCTTTGATATAAAAGCAAGGCATATTGAGGGAGCAGCTGTTTTAGCGGCACAATACCCGGTTTGAGGTAAGCCTTATGAAAGCAGATATTGAAACGAGCAAAGTATGAGGGGAAGGAAATATACGATATATTTTAGGAAAATCAACCAACTGGACTTCTGCTAATCCTTCTTTCTCCGTCTCTTGCAGCAAACATTAATTCAAAAGGACGCACCTTTCGTGTGCCGTGTGCACTGATAATAAAAGTACACACAAGAAGGCCATCCCAAAATGTGATGGCCCCATGATGGAGGAGACACGTGGAGTGTCTAAAACTGGCCTATGTAAACGTGGCCATTAAAAAACTGAATCAAAGATGGCTAATGTGGCCCAGGGGTGCCCCGGACAGCGCCGGAACTGGGCATAATTGGGCATCTGTAAGCTCATTTAACGGAGAAGAACAGAGTACGCATTCCCTCCAGTAAGTGAGGATAACAGTTCCTTCCTGGTTGTGCAAGGCACTGGATGGAGGAAATCTTGACATTGACAGTCACAATTCCACTGGAAGTATTGGTGATGAGGCAGGGCCATAATCATGAATTGGAAGTTTTGAAATTGGGAAGAAAACGGGGTCAAAGTTTCATAATTATAATAATAGAAAAAATGTCTATCACTGACCCCTAAAATAGTGGTCCTTAAACAACCTTAAACAAGAAGCTGAACACACTTTTGCCGAGTCAATGCATTTGTAAAAAAAAAGTGCACTAAACGTATGCTAACTTTTGAAGGCTGTTGAGCTGTAGGTTCACCTCAGACATAATAACCTAAGTCAAAGGCAAACATGAATTTAGCTATCACCCCATAGCTTTGTCCTTCAGTCTCTTTGTAGAGGTCCTGGGTAATACAATCCTTCTACCATCAGACCATGCCCATAAACTGTCTACTACAGTATGTATTATCAACTGATGTGCATGCGGCATGTAGCTAACAAACTACTCTTAACGGCTGTTATGTCTATTGTTTTCTGACTTGATTAAAGGCTGATGGAGGTTTTGCCGGTCTGTATGTAATATGGTTTTCTTCATTGATGCCTCTCATTCAGAATAGGTGTTACAGTTGTGCTTTTTGTCCAGAGGAACTCGGTCTTTCCTGGACACCCAGAGCGCTATCTGGTTATTATCTGTTAATTATCAACAGTCTAAATCACTCTCCAATATTTTCATGTGCTCCACAAGCTACAGGATATTGTACAATCTAGCAAATGTGAGCGGTAAGCAAATAAAACTGTTCACCACCAAAATGCAGACTTCACATTATATTGAGCAGTTCTTTCTTACTTCACTTTTGATGTTTTGAAAATCCTTACATTTGCCATAAATATTACTTTCTATTCAGTGAGAAAACTACGTGGCTCTCCTTGTGATCTCCCTCTTCCCTCCTTTTCCAGATTCAGCCAATAATGATAACGTGTTGTCGTCCAATTAGTATTTACATGTTTATCAAAATGGCAAGGTGGTGATTGACAGGGGGGCAAAGACTTTGACAGTGGCGAACATAAACAATGCCCCCTTTTTAATTACTCCAGAAGTGAATAACACTATTGAATGAATTGGTGGGATGGATAGAAAATGACAGTATAAGTTAAAAAATTACAGTATAAGGTCATTTTTGCAACAACACATCTTGATTGACAGGGGGACAAAGATTTCACCAGTGGCTGACAGAAATGGTTCCCCCTTGCTTATCGAATGAAAATCTACTCCAGAATAATATAACCCTATCGAATTAGTTGGTGGGAGAAAGACAAAATAACAGTATAAGTTTAGTAATTTTTGCAACAATCCACCATGAATGACAACGGGCACAGATTTTGCCAGTGGCTGACAGAAACAGTGCCCTCTTTGTTTAATTAATGTAAATCTACTCCAGAATGAAATAACCCCATTGAATGAGTTGGTGGGAGAAAGACAAAATAACAGTATAAATTTAGCAATATTTTATGAAAATCTACTCCTAAATGAAATAAACACCTTGAATGTGCTGATAAGAGAGAGACACAATAACAATACAACTTTATTCTGTTTTTATACAATTCCTCTTTCTTGATAGGAGGATAAGGATTTTTCCTGTGGATGACAGAAAATGTGCCCCCTTGTTTTGGCCTGACCGCATAAGCGGAGCCGGCCAAGAAGAGCGAACGTCTCTTACTGACTGAGTGAGTGAGTGACTGACTAAAATAGAATAAAACTGTTTAGCCTATATTGTGACTATTTCTGGTGGATTTTTGAAGTACGCATCCGTTCAGGTTTTTTTGAGTAATATAGTCTAGATCAAAACCACTTGGGCAGTAAAAGAGTAGGGGTTTCCACGATTCTCTCGTCTTTTCACTTGCCGAAAAAGTCAATTATCGTCACCTATATTGATAGTTATTGAATCAATGTCATTCACGAATGAAAGAAAAACTAATGTTTTTGTGCCATGAAATAGCTTTGTCTGTGTAACGTTCATATTCAGTCTCGCTAGTAATTGCTCAATTCTTATGTGTATTCCAAGTAGTAATAAGTTAGATACTAGTAAGCCTATTACTGGCTAATCAGCTGTTAAAATGGCCAGTGGCAAAAGCCATACAGTTCATAGATGCTATTTCTGGTGGAGGTAAACTTAATAAGAAACATTAATCAGTTTAACACAATGCTTAATGGTGTCTAGCGAAATATTCAAACTTGGCGTGATGTTAATGCATGACAAAATGATCTAATGTCGAGATGCTATACCGACATAGGGCAAACATATATCACTGTGGTGTAGTGGTAAAAGACACAGCCACTCATTTGGGAGACCCAGGTTTGAAACCAGTGAGGGCAACAAACAACAGTTATCACTTTTAATTGCGGGCCGGCTAAACTAGGCTTTCCTGGTTCCTTTTCTGGTTAAATGCTACAAAACATGACACATTTCTAGATGCCTCATATTTAATTAGCAAAATGTTGATTTTTGTTGGTTTCTGGTATAGAAGGTACATCACAACCTCACACTGACACAATGATACAATGCATGTTTTTTATTGCAGCTGAACTGGTATGCTCACCTCTGGCTTAAACTTCTACATAACTGCTCACAAAAGAGTTTTACAACCTCAGTATTACATTTTTAACCTCTGACTACTGAAAAGAAGCTGGATAGTTTTACCATAATGTTTTACTTAATTCAGCAAGTAAAATAAGATTATGAAAACATGATCCATACAGACAGTTGTCATACGCACTTCTAGTTGATCTAATGAAACCGGTCCATTGGTTAGAATCAATACATTGAGTGTCACAGGAATACGAAACGCTCATTATACAGTCAATAGGGGAGTCAAACATGACATCAGCCATGCTCTTTGGTACATACATGAATGAAAAAGCACTCTGAAGTGAGCAGGCTTTGGCCTTGAGAGCACGCTGCTTCAGAACAATAGACCATGCAAGGTGAAAAGGTAGCACCTGCTGTAAAACTGTAAAAACAAGTAGTTGAAATCCTCTCTATTGTTAGAGGTACATGAGCAAAAGAGTTTTGAGAAGGCCAGATCAAGGTGGAAATTTAAAATATTAAAATATTCAAAATTAAGTTTGTATTTGAGTCCTTGTGTGAGTATGTTCATGTTGGTCATTCAAAGCAGCAAGTGCCCAGTCAGAAATGTGTACAAGTGGATGACAATTCATTAATTCAAGGGAAGATGGCAAACTGAACTATGCCAATTTACAAATGAAAAGCATTTGGCTACAAAAAGCAATGTAAAGTTTGGCTGTTGCATCTGAATGTGGTTAGGAATGATAGTGAAAACACAGTAAGGTATTAAGCCAAAAGCTTATTGTAGCTGGCTGGCTTCTTCACTAGTTAGCTTTTCTAGGCTTCTCTATTCAAGAAAGGCACAGTTATAGGATGATAAATAAAGGCTTCAAGTTCTCTATGTATGGCTTGGCTACCACTGCTTCTCACTTTCCCTCTCCTCAATCTGCGCATTTGCTCTTTTCTCAGAAAAATGGCCATAGAGCCAACCTTATAAGAGAACAACACCAGCTCTTTTGCACGTTATAAATTAGT
Organism: Esox masquinongy; assembly: GCA_016801175.1. Classification (NCBI taxonomy): domain Eukaryota; kingdom Metazoa; phylum Chordata; class Actinopteri; order Esociformes; family Esocidae; genus Esox; species Esox masquinongy. Next base: position 56,884 of record JACXGI010000773.1, on the reverse strand, counting down.
GCTCATGCTAAAAAAGTACCTGTAAAAAACATGTACTTCAAATTGTTATATGCCATGGGCTTGACAGGCTGTAACACTGACAATTGCTAACCAAATGTTTGAAGATTTCAAAGCTATCTTGCTGTATCAAGTTAGCTGCTAAGTCTTGTTGTGAAGTTGTGAAGATATTGATTCTGCTATTCCCCTTGTTGACACCAGAGGGCAGAAATGGAAATAAATCTCCTTCATTATTTATCATCCCTTTGAAATATATTGTTAAAAATAAAATATATATAAAATATTTACTGTCCTGCTACTTTCTAATAAATCCTCACACAAAATACTCTCATATCAACCTCCACATATTAATCCTTCCCTGTCATGCTGAGGCAATCTATCTTAAGGATTATTCAGCATTTCATGGATCATGTCGCCAGTAACATCTGTTACTCCTAACTACGCTCTATCCATAACAATCCTCAGCCTATCACTTCTACTTTTCTCACTCTTTTTCTCAGTCAAACTGATAGCGTTTCTAATGAATGCTTTTTCATAAAATTGAAATAAAATTTCAGAGTCAATTTTATTTACTATCAACATTTGCTTTGTCAGCGCACATTTATTTGAGAGATAACTCAATACATCTCCAAACTGCGTCAGAACAAGCTGTAGCACCAATAGGTCCACTCACTGCAGCAGTGGCCCCAGTAATTCCTCCTGTCTGACTTATAGCCTCAGCGTAAGAGACATACAGTACATCATTATTGATTCTTAACTCTGGGCTTCCCTAGTGTCTCTTACTGAGTCTCCTTTACTGCACTGTGTTCCTCCCATGATTACGACATTTAGTCTTTGCATTCCAACAGTCACTGTAGTCAAGTTCCTCTCCACACTTTGCACACATTTCTTTTGCACTTAGTTTAACTGTGCACATTTGTGAGGGTGGGACATATTGTCAGACTTTCAAAGGTAGGAATCGCATCGGTACTTCATTCTGGTTCCAACCGCTGTGCCTTCATGAGACGCGGTGTGGGTGAACGGATGATCACCGCATGTATGGTTCCCACCGTGAATCACGGAGGAGGTGGTGTGATGGTGTGTAGGTGATTTTCTGGTGTCAGTGTCAGCGATTTATTTAGAATTCAAGGCACACTCAGTCAGCGTCGCTACCACAGCGATACACCATTCCATCTGGTTTGCGCTTAATCATTTATTGGGCCGCAGAGGGAAGGAATAGCAGCCAACAAGTGCCTAGCATATGTGGGAACTCCTTCAAGATTGTTGTAAAAGCATTCCAGGTGACTTCCTCATGAAGCTGGTTGAGAGAATGCCAAGAGTGTGCAAAGCTGTCATTGAGGCAAAGGATGGCTACTGTACTTCAAAGAATCAAAAATATTAATGTATTTTTATTTGTTTCTAACCCTAACCAAAGTTTTTGTTTACTAAATGAATCCATATGTGTTATTTCATAGTTTTTATGCCTTCATTATTACCCTACAATGTGTAAAAATAAATACCCTTGAATGAGTAGGTGTGTCCAAAATTTGGACATGTATTTATATACATATATATATTATTATTTATTTATTTTTTTTCTAATATTATAGGTTATGTTAAAAACTGATACAGCTCCGGAAAAAATCAAGAGACCACTGCAACTTTTTCTTTCCTTTCCAAAAAAGTTGAAAAGGAAGGTTTTGAGTGAGGTACGGAAGGGTTAAAATTAAGAGACCACTGCAAATTGAATGCTTCTGTTCCTCACTCAAAACTTTCCTTTTCAACTTTTTTGGAAAGAAAAGAAAAAGGTGCAGTGGTCTCTTAATTTTTTCCAGAGCTGTATATATATATCTGTTTGAACACAGATACCATACATTACAATTTTTTTAACCCCCCCCAAATTTTTTTTAAATCTGCAGGCATTATAAAAATGTATAGTGTCCTGATAATAGGGAGTGGCTGATAATAGGGGTTGTTTGTTATCACTTTATTGTAAGTGCTAACCACTGCTGAGATGACTTCCTGAGTGTGTTTTAGCTAACTAACGAGGCAACCTCAGCATCAGTGTGGTACGAGCGATTGTTAGATTAGTCTTTTAATAACGTTCATATGTTTATGGTAACTTATGTTTAGAGGAGAGAAATTACAGACATCTCTTTTACAAGTGTGAATCAGATGGGTGGACAGAAAAATATTTTCTGATTTTGACTTTCCAAAGACCCATGTAGCTGCCTATTAGTGTGAGAAAGTTTGTACTTTTAGCAGAGGCAAGGTCTATGAATCCACACGTTTGCGTTTTGCATGCTAATTACCACAAGTCTGTTATCATTGCCAAAGACTGTGCTATCTCATGAAGTGTTTCATCATGTGTGCAATACTAATAGCTAAGTGTTTCGTCACTAGTGTGCTGTCCTGCTGCTACTGCATTGTGTTGGCCCTGGGCTAGACCCAGCTAGTGTGTGTCTCTCTCTGGGAGAAGTGATTCATGTGTACTTGTTGTTGTTATTGGTGAACTGAACCTTCACAAAAGTTGGTTGATTATGTTTCTTGTGGATAAGTTATCATGAGGCGATCAGCACCCAAGTAATGGCAAAGTGTACACACTGTGTAGTATTAAATATAGCATTAAGACCACAACAGTGAGTACTCAATGTAGGAATAAACAGAATTCTACATGCACAACCTTCAAAAAAAGACAGTGAGGAGGAGTAAGTTATGGTGCGTAAGTCTTCCCATTGTCTGGATAAGGACATGCATTTGACCTAATTGAAAGCTAAGCCCTTCCTTCCTGCTGAGTGTTGTGCAGAAAACAAAACGCTGGAGAAAAAGAGTGCTTGTGGAAATGCTGTGGTCTGGCTCAGTCTTTAATCCCCCCCTATAGAAAGATTTAAAGGATCTCTGACTGGCATTGACTTATTCCCCACACACACAAGCACACATAAAGGCAATGGCTATTGGAAAACAGATGCAGAGTTAGTTTGGCATGAACCTAGACTTTAGGGTTTTCCAGGCTCCATCGGTTCCATCAACATGCCCTGTAGAGGCACATACTACGAAAATAGCCAGTGGGGGAATAACAATAGAGAAGAAACAGTTGTCGTTGCGTGTGTGTATGAGTGAGAGGACAATACTAGTACTGGCAATGTCACAACGTACATCATGTTAATGTGTTCAAACCTTGCCGGGTTGGCAGCCCAGTTTGCCCAATTATACCTGCATGGCTGCTCTTATCTTAACATTAGATGTCCTCTCACTGCGCATATGTCCCTCCAATTCCAAACAGCACCTAAGCTGGGATGGCTAACGTACACAACAGAACTACTGCATGTAAACAGCAACCGTGTCTAAACAGCTGCTGTATCATCTGTAGAGGCATATCAAAACTGCAACCAGAATGTCAAGACAATTGCCTTTACAATTTTACCTTCTAGCGGTTTTCTACAAGAACGGCCCAGGACCAACGTGTGTGGCAGCACCAGGACTTTGAACACACCACTTGGAGATGGTGAGCTGGGTGTAGCTAGCTAGCTTTAGCCTGCAGAAACTGGAGTTATCCCAGTAGTCACACAGGAGCTTAGCTATTTTAGGAGATCCTCCGTCTGAAGCACCCCGCGGCTTCTTTTCTTTTTTTTCCTAGATTTGTTTGAGTAAACACAGCCCCCTTATATTGGCTCCCCCAGTTCAGTGTGCTGTGTTTAACTGTGTCATCCATGAAACGTGTTTGTTAGTGTGTGTGTGTGTGTGTTCATTGCATTTCGAACATCAAGGGCTGAGTGTGTGTATGTTGCCAGTCAGGATTCTAACTATTCTTGTTGACTGTTCCTTTGCGGTTCCTCTTTGTGATGAGTCATGGCATGAACTGGCTTTGGAGTGTTGAGTAATTAAAGACTGTAGTTCTCGCGACTGGCCCGGAATTGGCGACATTTGTAAGAGGTGTTAAGATAACTAGGACTAGAAAACGGGTATTTGGTGCAGGGTGTGTGCCTGTGTTTCAGGGAAAAACATTCCCAGTTAAATCAGAAGGTGAGTAATGCATTTCCCATGGGGAAATGTTTCCTATCCACATTTTTAATGCCAGAAAAATAACATTTTCTGGCTTAGGTTTTAGGGTTGTGGCAAAAGTTACAATTAGAGTTATGGTTAGAATTTAGGTTAAGCATCACTAGATAGGGTAAAGTTTAGGGTCAGAGTTATTATTAGTAAAAATAGTTTTTAAAGGGCAATAAACGTTTATGTTCCATTTAAATAGCAAATTAAACGTGTGTGTGTTTGTGTGTGTGTGCATAGCTTGCAGGCAGTGCCGGAGCCCTATGTTGGCCAGCCTTTAGTGGAGGTGGCTCCAGGCTGTGGACATGTTGACATATCTGATGTACAGACACAGCCCTGGACTATCAGGCTCTATACTGGACTACCAGGCTCTATACTGGACTATCAGGCTCTATACTGGACTACCAGGCTCTATACTGGTCTATCAGGCTCTATACTGCTCAGCCACTAGATAACCATGCACAAACCCCACTTCCTTCTCACATAGTGTGGTGTTCGTTATATGGCGTGATATGTCTGCCGCATTCAAATCAAAATGTTTTCTTAAATATCCAGGTCCTTTTCAGGTTTGTTATGTCATCTGCTCCAAACCCTCCATCATACTGAATCCTTGCAAGCTAAGAGTCCTGCTTGTTCCCCAGATATACAGTCTGAAACACAACCCCTAACACATTCATCATCATTCTGGAAACCCCCGCAACACGGGTGCAGGAGTCAGTGAAGAAAGGCCTCTAAAATACATCTCTGTCCATGTTTCCTCTGCTGAGTATTATCAGGTGTGAAGTAAAGCATATTCTAGGATAGGTGGGAGACAGGGACACAGTAAAGCAAACAGATATGAGCTAATGTCTTAATTATAAGCAGCTTCTTTTCTTGAAACATCAGGAACAATGAAAATTTGAAGCTTCTTGAAAGGAATGGAGAAAAGCAGTGTGCGTGTGTGTGGGTGCGTGAGGTCAGCAGTAGCATCATCATGTGTGTATCCGAACACTTTTTCTATTAAAAAAAAAACTTAATATGATAGGGGTGTATTTGATTTGATGGCTTGCAGATGTACAGTTCAGGTTGCCCAGACCGCTAAACAATCTGTCACCATTACAAGCCTACAAGCCTTTATCTTTGTACTGTCTTTTGTAGCTGTACTGGTTGAGGGAGCAGTGCTGAAGGTCAAATCAGTTCAGAGGAGAATCACATAGTATCTGTAGCAATTAGCACTGACTGAGAGTCCAGCATCTGTGTCTCAACTAGCCAATGCACCCAAGAACACAAACACATGGACACGCACATTCACTTTCCACCTACAAAGTCACCAAGGTGTGCCTTTGCTCTGTTGGAGAAAAACATTTACTGCTTTACTCTCACATCAATATCAAAGCTCAGAAGTAATATTGCATAGTAATGATCATCCATTGCCTATGGATGGCTTTTGATAATTGTCAATATAGGATATTTGCTCTTGTAAAGAGCAGATATTTTTTGGAGTAGTTTTAGTAAAGTATTCCCTAAAACAGGAAAATATAGCCAACCCTCAGTTAGGGATGTCATGATACCAGAATTTTAAAATTCGGTCAGTACCCCTCCTACATTAACGGAGTCATGGTAAAAAAAAAACTTAGGCAAATCAGTTTCTTTAATACATCCCTGTTATATTTCATTCCCTCAACTTTCATTAATTTCCTCATTTTTTAAAATGAATTTCCTCAGAGTTCACTTGTTGAGTAGACATTTGAGGAGTAATGGTGTATTAATACATTTGACATTCATTTTATTTATTTTTTATTTATTGGGCTGATGCTTCATTTTTTATTTATTTATTTATTTCATAAATTGGGAAACAATCATTAGAATCACAAACAACTTATCTCCATGGCAAGCAATCTTTGGCAGATCGATTTTTGAGATTACAGAAATTCCTTGCTGCTTTCAAATGAACTGATGACTATAGCTTACCTATACCGTGGGTGGCAATCCTCTGGATTATGGCAATCAGCAGCAATATGAAAGTGGCCCTGCTAAGGTTGGATAGCTGGCGTATAACTGGTGTTTTTTCTATGAATGACTACTTCTGCAGCAAATGTCAGTTCCCTGCTTGCAGCGAGTACCTATAGGGAATTTGAATAATTGGGAGTGATCTTGCTAGTGTGGTTCAATACTTTATAATAATGACATTTGTGTTGGAATCCAACATGACAGACAGACACCTTCCAGTATTCTAATGTCTAACTAAAGAACTTTAAATCACTGTTTATTTCAGAAAAAACATTTAACAACTTTCCTGGAGGGTGTCACAGATGCTCACTCTGCTCATTTGTGAAGAGTAAAGTACTTTAACTTAACCCAAGTTAAGATTTGTCAGTCAAAGTGAATTTTGAAGAGAAAAACTATTTAGAGAACACTGAGGATGATAGTGTTGTAAAGTGATTAATGATAAGCTTCCATAGCAGCTCACATATTTCCTAATTAATCCAGCTTTTATGTCTCTGAATCTGGACTCTATAGGCTCTTTTTATAGAAGGCAATTATATGTTCCTAGAATGCAAAACTCTCAGAATATTCAGAGGTTCATTTCAAGCATCAGAAAGAGTTAGCTATTAAATTGCTAGATATTTATTTTTGATATTTTGATTATGCCAATTTAAATAGGCACCAAGACAAATTCATGTCACAAGGGATCCCAGATACCACTTTTTCATTGTCGAAACCGAGCGCTAAATTTGCCGACACTGAGTACCGATCTGATACTGCCATTTTTATTTTGTTCACGTGCTATGAATGTCATAATTCTTCTACATGACTGAATTGTATGTCATACAACTTTTCATATCGTCCAATCACAACCTGATTAAAGTGGCGCTAGAAAAATGTTTGACTCTTCAGGTGATCAATCTGGCTAAAAATTAAACTAAAAGAAAAGGGTGTACCACAGCAAACAGGTAAGCTTGCTATTAATCTGAATGGATTTCGAGACTAGAAATTGCACAGTAAAAAGAGATGTATTTTCAAATAGTCTGGTGCTAACTAGCTGGTGTTAGCTATTATCTTCCAACATTAGCCAATTTAGCTAGCGTTTGCCAACTTAGCTAGCCTTAACTAGCATGACATCACTTTTTAATCTGACAGGTTCAATAAGGGAGTTTTACAGCTTTCTCTAAAACTACCAATAACAAATACAGTAACCTAGGCAACTGCCGTAACTTTCAAGAAAATATCCCATTAACCTAAACAGCAAATACATGATTTGTCTAGTGCCAGATTTACAGTATGCCTTTTACTGACACGTTCAGATTATAGTTTTGACAGCTCATATGCCAAGAGCAATTTAGCATTTAGACTATTTAACAATTTAAACTCCTGAAAAATACATTCTGTTATGACACTGTTTCGGACTCCCTAAACAGTGTCATAACAAGTTCTGGTGGGGGAAACTGTACAGGGTGTTACACGTTCAGATCCAGGGTTAGAATGAGTGGAAGAAACAAGCAGGTGAAACTGTCTCTCGCCCAGGAGCTGCTGAGTAATGCGAGCTGACAGGATGGGCATTTGAAAGAGCCAGTACTCTGACAGGTTGCCTGTCTGCAGTGGTTGGGGTCACAACCACACATGTCAAGCTCCATAATGCTTAGTAACAGCTTCCCATCCGAGGATAAGGCAGGATCAGAGAAGACAGTGACACATCAAGGAACGTGCAATGTAAGCAGGAAAGTAAAGGATGGAGGGCCCTAACAAGGAAGAAAGCATTTTTGGACTTTTGACTTAGGGTGTAAAATACGTCCAGAGGTGAGGTCTTTAGGAAAATACTCTACCAAGTAGCGAGATATGACGTCAACATCTTTGGCACCTGATCACTCTCTAAAATAGAAAGATCAAAATGAGATGTCCTGTAAAGAACCTCTAAGCACACTTAAGCACATCACATCTCTGTTCAACAACACAATGATCTCTGTAGATGGGTAATGGACTCATCCGAGTGTCTGCAGGGTAGTTGCAGAGAATTCTACTTTGAGCACCAGAGGAGTTTGACATGAGCAGAATGCCATTTAACGTCTTTAAGTGAGGAGTGTCAGATGCTACTAAGGGGAGCAGACAAGGGTGCAGGGGAGGGAGGGAACTAGCAGTCTGACAGTAGTTTCACAATGAGGCATGTGGATATGATCTGGAGAGTGCCCAAGTGTACCACAGGAGGACAGGCTGTAACTGATCAGTTGCCACCCTTACTCTGAGGACACAGTGCTAAATGAAAACACATATTATCAGCACACAGGTACAGATGGTGAAAAACAGCAATAGCTTCCCACGCTCTTCAAACAAATCACCTCAGAAGAGCAAAGGATCCCTGATCCTCCAAGGAATTGATACAAACACCAGACAGGTCGACAGGATACAGCAGGAAGAGATAGAAGGCATGCGGTAGCAGGGCAAAAATAATGTATGAACACATAAGACTCTGACAGTGTTGATGTGGCCCTCACATCTGAAACAGACATGCTTTCCAGAGAATTACTAATCTTTTCTGACAGATTTGGTTCTTGGTACTGAGATTAGCTAACAACTGATAAATGTGTGGACCAAAACCTTTTACTCCATGCCTTAAATAATTTCAGGAAAATATAAATAATTAAATATATACATTTGATTTAAAAAGAACGGATCTGATTTTACATTTAAAATAGTCATAATTTATTTCTTAAACAGTTATCTAAATTTGTCTTGGGTAGACACATACAATTAAGATATAAAATACTCATAAATAAGATGAAACAACAATATGGGCATTCCTTTCTTGTCCTTGAGTAAAGGTTGATACAACACTTCTGAGAAAAGATGCATGATCATGAATTATGTGGCTACCTGGCATCAGGGATATAAAAAATTCAGAAGACAACAATAAAACAGCATTGTCAAAAACTGAAGTCCATTGATGTTTTCAGACTATTATTGGCATCATCCGCTAGATTTTGGTAACAACAGAGTGAGGACAGTTAGAACTTTATTAATAGGGTTTTGTGAGTAGCACTTAACAATTCAATTTTAATAACTATGAATAAATAATGTAAATGAGTAAGTACCACATCTAGTTGATTATAGAAACATAATTTTCCCACTAATTAAAATAAAGAGTTGAATACAATCTTTAAATACTGGAAGACCTTTGCCCACTTGGGTAGACTATGTAGTATTTAAACAACCAAATATTGCAAATATTGTGCAAAAAATAACATACACTATTGTGCTGTAATTAGTGCTTTTCTATTTCTAAAAAAAAAAAAAAATTATTAATAGATTTGTTTGGGGAAAAATGTATCCACCAAATAACACTACAATGACAGAGATTCACACAATATTTCATTTGGATATAATGCATTGTAGCTCATATTTCAGTTGGAAATGCTTTTGTTTAGAATACACAAAATGCACACATCACAAAAGCCATTCACATAGTAATGTAATGTTGTATATAAACACACAAGCCATGTAATGTGGCAGGTAAAAATGCAACATTCGCTGACCTGGTTTCCTTGTCCCTATACAGAATATTCACCATGTACAGCATGTGTCATCTCCCCTTCCCTTTAGTGAAGAAGAAGCTACTATCAGTGAGACTCTAAGGGCAGATGGGTGAAAAAGACCTTCTTGTCCTTATGATGGCCACGGTGCTCTGTTTTCTGTGTTGTGCCTGAGACAAACTATACAAACCCTACTTTGCCCTACTATGGTTTGTGGCAATGCTACTTTACTTCTGCGGGACAGGACAGGCTGTGAGTACAAACATTGGCCAGGCAGTGACGGACAAAAGTAGATATGGTGGTCTCTGTGACACATCATGGGCTTTTGACCTATTGAGAACTGTAAACAGAATTGTCCCTTCACATACATTAAGTAGACGATGGGGACTGGTGTTGAAACCATTCCTTTCTACTCAGACCAGACAGGACTGTTGTTCTTCAAATGAAACACAAAAGCTGTTACCCAAAGTGCTGTTTTTTGCTCCAAAGTTTTTTTTCTCTAATCCGCTCAAATTCCAGAGAAGTGTCCCTGATATCCAGAGGATAGCTGAAAAACTGCTGTTTTCTGCTGTTACGAGGTTACCAAGGAGTAGACCATACTGAAAGACAAGAGGGGAGGGGTGCACAAGAAAACAAATTGATGACCCATGCAATATAACATTGGATCAAACAGTAAAACAAACAACAATCACTACCAACAGTGGCAAGAGCAATAAGATCATAAACTGGTTCCCTTAAAAATATTATTATTATTCATGAAAGAAGCATCCAATCATTGCCTTGAAGTGTTTAAGGAACATTTATAATATTTGTGCTTCATTTAGTAGAACTGTGGTTAGCGGGTTTTGCCTTTAGAGCCCATGTCTGGATTCCCCCCAAATTCACTGAGACTTCGGCTGCAATTCAGTCAAATCCGTCATAGCATTGTTTATGCAGGGACTTTATTTTGGAATATTCATCACATTCCCAGACACCTCTAATTCTGAAAAGCAAAATCATACCTGTGAGGGGCTTTGCCCTGTTGTTAAGATGAATGTTTTAATATAGTGCCCAGTCTTTGAATTAATCTGACCTTGGGAATAAGACCTGCTACGTAAATAATGCAATGCAAGTTAGATTGAATTGAGCCCGTCATTTTCTATTTATAATTACAATTAAAATAGCCCTTTTACATTGTACCTATTTTGCTAATTCAAAATATAAGCAATTCAGTAAGCAATTACTCAATGTGAGGTAACGGTAAAGTTATATTTTTTGGATACTGTCGATATACCAAACTTGAGGAGAATTTGAGTTTACAGGGGCTGAGTCACTGGCTTACTATTCCCCAATGCCGTCCCTAAGAGGCTAAATGACGTCATTCCAGGGTTTTAACCATACCCAACATCAATGAGCTCCTTCTGTATGAATTTGCGCCCCATGTGATCGTGTGTTGGGACAGAACTCAATGGGCTATACTAAGCCTTGTCTCAGGGTGGTTGATGGTCTGTTTGTGTCCCAAGGCTATGCTTGGCATAGTGGGTGGAGCTATTTCCAGCATGGTTGGGCCTGTCCTGGGTCTCAGTCCCCAGTATCTATGCTGCAATAGTGTAATTATCCAATCTGGTATCCTGTATTATCTGAGCCTTATGGTAGAATCCCGCATTAGGTCTAGATGCTTTACCTAGTTGTCCCTGTGCATAGTCCACATGGTTGTGTTGCTCATCTAGATTCTTCCTGACAACTGCTGCTGTCACTGGCAACCTGTGCCCACCTGTATTTTTATTACCTCTTCGTCTGGATGTTTAAAAATATCATTGAACAATTTCAACGTAAAAGGCAATGTACTCTGAAAATCAGTAAGAGGAGGACTGCTGATGAAAAAAGGGGCTTTATAAGATACAGCACATTTGATTGAACATAACACAATAGGAAAATGTGTCTAGTAATGTAAAATAAAATGCTCTAAAGGATGGGTCGGTGGTCCAGGGGTAACACTCCCAGCTCTCATCTCTACTCTTCACAACTTCATCTCCTCTTCAGATGTGTCCCTATGATTCTGAATTGTCAATAAAAACTTGACAAAACAACAATAATAATATGTAAGGAATGTGCGTGATCGCATGCTCTAAAAAAACTCTTCTCCTCAATTAAAATGACATCTGAATTACATTCTGAAAAATGTCTCACCCCCCGGAAAGTGTGAAAATACCCTTTAAAACATCCATTTCAAACATCTGACTTCAAAAAAACATGGTATTTGATATCCATTGTATTTGCTTTGATGTTATTTCAAGGTAATTAGGCAATTAAAAAAATAACTCATTCCCCATTACATCTCAGGCTAATTTGGTTAAAGTTTGTAATGGCTGTTTAACAAAAAAATACAAGGAACCATTGATTACTGTTTCTCTTGGCCCATTTAAGAATCTGCCATCCTCTGCCGTGTGGCACTAATCCCTGCAGCTGCCGTGAAGCCTGAGTCCGCCAGTCTGTCTATGTTATAAATATTCATGTTTCCTAATGTAATGGAGGCACAATAAGTGGCATAATAAATATGGTGGCCTGGATGTGTCATACAGATGGCTGTGTTGGAGAGAACCAGAGGCAGTTTAGGCAGATGATGACCTCTCCATCAGCCCCAGGTTTAATAACCCCTCAAGAGCTGTTGCTATATTAATTGGTTGCCTTAGCCCAAAGATACTGCTCCTCACCACTGCATCTACTTAATATGGCTAACACATGATAACTAGGCCTCATTTACTGCACAAACATCTCCATTATTACTTAGCTGTTATGTGAATTAAAATTGGTTCAATCACCTGGGCTAGGTTACCTGGCCCGGAAAATTAAATTATATCAGTATATGACTTTACAGTATGTGAATGGGACCACATTTAATTTTCAGACGGCACTTCATGGTAGATAAGACAGAGATACTAAAATTGTCCTTGCCATCGGCTTGTCGTCTATGTGACTGTCATCAAGGTTGTTTTAATTCGCCCCGTAGCTTGGCTTCCGCAGGCGAATGTAGCGCATACCTCACTGAGGGCATGTCATAAATGTTTACACTGTATGGAGCTCTGCCTCCTTGTCAGAGCATCACAGTAATTTCTTGTTCTATTAGGTTTAAATGATTGTTTGGCTAATGAGCCGAGGCAAACCCTGCTATTGTAATTGGGAGGTTTAGGCTTCCAGAGTGAATCTTTGATTTCCCATCAGTCTGTGTGTGTATGTGTGTCTATGTCTGTGTGTGTATATGTGTCTGTATGCACCGAGGGATCATGCCAAAGACATATAAAGAAACAGAGGGGTCAGAGTCGTTATGGCTTTGGAGGATTAATGCAGCAGACAAAAGGGAAGCATTCAAATACAGTAACATTACAAAATATCCATAGCAGTGGTTAAACAACAGAAAACACATCAAGGTTATTGGAGGGCTGTTGGGATATTGAACTCAGTACTCGACTCCACTAAAGGAACAGCCTACCCTGTGACAAACACAAGTAGATCATTGGGAGTAACAGAGGTCAGAGTTTAGGGGTTAAAGGTTGTTTCTGTGAGGAGGCCCATTTTCCAGACAAGGCTGTTTTCATTTCTACCATACTGCTGAGTCGGGAGAAACAGAGAGACAGTGAGTGGTATGAAGGAGAGAGAGAGAGAAAAAGAGAGAGAGAATGATTCACAGGTGCTGTGTGCAGGGTGCAGAAGGGTTGTGAGGGGGTCAGTATCACAATGTGACAAATTCACTGAAAAAAGACTCACTACTAGAGGAAAGCCAGCGGAGTGTGAAATGGCAGGTCAGGTCCAGTACACGCTACAGCCGAGAGGAGGAGAGCCACACGACCAAATTCAACACTTTCCACTGGTCAATTACAAACGCACTGTGCCTCTGGTGGAAACTATACTACCAGGGGCAGCAGGGTCGGTTCCATTTCCATTTAGTCAATGAAAGTGTTTTACTTCAGGAATTGAAAATGACCTAATCACCACCTGATTTGGCTAAAAGAAAAGGAACTGACCCCAACCCTGGGTGCTGGTCTCAGGGCCGCAGGGCCAATATATTCTGACCAGTGCACATACTATGTAATGTACTGCCTGGCCTAGGGAGACATGAAGAAGAGTTGGTGTTATGAAACAAATATGCGCCAGGAGGCCAGCTACTAACGGCATTATGACGTTATCCTTGTGAATCCAAATCATGATTTAGGGTTGTGAAACCAAATACTGATTTGGGGTTCCACATCCCGAAACTTTGTGGTAAATGATTATCATTGCCCAGCTTACCGCCAAACATATTACCGAACATCACAGTCAATTCTGTAGACACTCACCAGTAGAGATAGTAGAAGAAGGAGAGAACAAAGAAGGACATCTTGCACCATGCCTCTTTTTGGCAGAACGTAAGCGTGTCCCCGTTCATAACCGAAGCTGGGTCGTAGAGGAGCTCCTTAGTGTCGGTGGGGCTGTGGAAGTACCTACCGAATAGGGACATGACATACGAAGGGTAGTTGACCCGTAGAGGTGGAGGGACCATGGGGAAGATGGTAGGAAGAATGGAGAGATGGAGGATGAGTAGGGTGGACGGACACCCTCTATACATGAAACATCTGACTGTTCATGATTAGTATGATTAGGTTGTACATGATTAAGGTTGAAGTCATTGTAATGCGTGGTTCATGCGTATGGGTGATTCAAACGAAAACGTTTTTATCGTGTCTGTAGCCAATTGAGTTATTTAGCCATGATGCATCTGCAAAAAATCACAAGAGGTGTTGCTTTTGTCTTGTTTTAAATAATGTCAATTTTAATTTGGATTAAGTTCATTTCACACTCATTCACAAAATGCTTCCTTGTATCAAATTCAAGGGTTATTTCATAAAATTTGATTTACAACCACAATTGAGCTTGCAGATTCCCAAACTACAATATAGAGTAAATACAGTACAATGAGGGCAACTCTGTCAAAAAAGTAATTTTAAATATTTTTACTTTCAATTTTTAACTTATGCTCATATCTGATAAAAAGAATTAGATGTATATATGTTCAAAAAACAATAATACTTATGATATAATGACAGATTCTAAACTCAGTGATCCTATAGAATTTTTTTTTACTAATCAGTCAGTTTCTTGAGAATAACCCATAAAGGAACATACTTATACTGATGTTAAAAGATAAATGAAAACATGGTTTATAATGATTTACTAATAGTTTGATAATGACTAACAAACTATGAAAAAAATAAAAAAGGAAAACATTGTTTGTACTACATAAAAATGTGACAGGGCTTTCCATGAGAATGTGTGTGAGAATGTGTTTTCAGTTAGCTTAAATGTACCTGGTCAAATAAAAGTTGGTCAACAATAAACAATACAAAACCATAACCATTCTGCCTATTGCATTTCTACTAAAGCAACACCAAAACAATTCAAAAATAACAACGCGGAACAGCGTCTGAACGGGAATCTCCGCTAACACCTCCACACAACATTACCTCCCCGTCACGACAAGCCCCCCCCCCGTAACTCGTCATGCTGTAACTCGTCTCAGAGAGGGGGTCTATATTCCTACAGCACACAGCGTCCCCGTCAGATAGGTGGGGGCTGCCAGTGACCACAGCTCCACCACCTCTCACACCACCTCTCACATCACCTCTCATACCACCTCTCACATCACATGAGGTAGAATGAGGTACAGACACAGGGGGGACCCATGTGGATGTTAGACCTGTTGGTTGGCCCGGCATCATGGCCCTCCAGGTCCTGTAGCTTAGACTTGCTATGGCTGCATAGTTGGTTTGGGCCCAATTCAATGTGACTAGTGTGGTGCTAAACCGGGATCTCGGGAGGGACGATTAAGAACCATGTTTTTGGGACACTGGCACATTTTGGAGGCAACAGAATCCGACTAAACCCGTAAGACCACAATGGTCCTCCTTTAATGAGGCTACGGAATTGTTCCGAACCTGAAATGTTTAAGGCTATCTCCCATAAATGTGCTGCTTTACACTGCTAGTGGTGATCCGTTACTGCAAAACATCACTGTAAACCTCTCGCCTGTTGATGCGTCTATGTATAAGCTCCTGTGTGTCACTGAGCCCTTACTGCGTGTGGAGGTGTGGAGGAGAGGAGAGGCTGAAAGAGTGGCAAAGCCAATGGGGGTCTGATGGTGAGGAGAGGGTGGGGGACGAGTTGAAGATATCCGGCATCAGCTGTGCTCGCTGAGAAGGAATGCAGAAGATGCACAGATCTGTAGCTGCTGTTGGTCTCCTGCAATATCTCTGTGCATCGCTTTCTCTCTCTCTCTCTCTCTCTCTCTCTCCCTCTCTCTCTCCATTTCATCACCCCTCTATCTGTATGTCTCTCTTTCTCCTCAGCTGTGCAAGGAGAACAGCATCTGTAGCTAGCGGGCATCTGGCAGAGTTGACAATTATTGAGGCATTAAGTACAACTGGCTTGCCAAAACAATCACAGAGTTCTGCAAGAGATTTACATCAAATAACAACATGATACACGCACAACCTGTCTGTCTGTTATTGAAGTGCTAACTGTTTTACTTGAAAGACTGCCCCTTTAACAAATGGAGACAAAACAATCTGTTACCATATTTAGGCCTACTTTACAATCACTGTAGACTCACCATACTGTATTTTCCCCATCAGAGCTGTTTTGTCTGTGCAATCCTATTACATCGAGTGAATGTGAATATTTCAGTATCAGTGCCACTATTCTGGGCATCACACTGAATTCATGAGAAATCAAACAAAGACAAACAGACTAGCTTCGATAGTTACCTCCATGTGTTGTAGAAGAAAAGAGGGATGTTGAGGCCGACTGTTAACCACTCCTGGGCGCACAGAAACATGATACAGAACAGCCCATGGATAGAGTACTCTGGAAGCACCAACTGGCGGGGGGGTGGGGGGGTGGGGGGGGGCAACAGAAAGAGAGATTGGTAGAAGAGGGGGATGGAAAGAGAAATGAATGTCAATTTTTGTCAATGCATTGGATAGGATCAATAAATTCACTGATCATGTGCCATGTCATGCTTTTGACAGCATTACTGTACGTAGGCTTCTCAAAGTGAACCCTCATTGCGCCCTAGATACGGCACAGCTGCCTAATCAAAAGAGTTTGGAAACCTTCAACATAATCTGCATATTTTATTTCTCCGGATGAGCAACGATTTTATTTCAGATAGCGGTGGAGATTAGTGAGGATGGTGAAACGCATGATGGCATGCATCTGTCAGTCAGCCCAGGGAACAGAGCTCCAGACGTGGTTAGAGTCTGGCAGTAAGCACTGACATTACCGAGTCGCCATCAGCGCTAGCTGCAACGCTGTCTACAAAGAGCCAGCACCAAGGCAAGCCATTAGAGTTTTGGAGGCCACTTGGAGCCCACCCAAAAGACAGTGCAAGTAAAAAATACGAAACCTATTTTAAATAACTGAATGGATATGACCATAATAAGTCAGGTGTGTTAGTCATTAAAAAATACGGGGTGCTTATATTCGTCTTGTTCCACACGGAAAACTTATTTGCAATATCCATACAGGTTTGTACAACAGGATTAGTAGGTGTGTATTCGAAATACAATGCGATGGCGACCACAGTGCAGATAAATACAATCTATTGAGCCCTGAATGCCTTTTCCAGCTGTTTCTGTATGAACACACTAAAAGTGGTTTTAGGTTATTATATTTGACTCATACAGGCAGTTTTTTCCTAGGCTGAGGGCATAGGACAAAAGTTACCACAAAAAGCAGCTCAACAATACCAGAACATATCTTCCTTTGCAGCACAGATGTACCCTTTTGAAAACTCTGAAGTGTGTAACTATCTAAAAGGAAAAAAGCTTTCGGAGGAGCTAAAAAGGAGAAGCACAGGCCAAGTTAAACTATGTATGCTTAATGCTATTCCCAAAGCCCTCGACAAGTTCATCTATATTTAATACGCTAAAGGCACTGGAGCTTTGTCTGAAACACCTAGGCTTATAACACCATGTGCATTGGGTCAATTATTTATTATTCACAGCACTAAATAGTTTAGAATAACATTAAAACACATGAATGAGTTCTTCAACAGCAGGTGATGGAGAAAAGACTGCTCAGACAAAACTATACACACACACAACACACCACCATGCTCAATGACATACAAAAAGTTACAAGAATATTTTTACTGCCCCCACTGAATTCTCAGTCCCCTCAATCAAGTCTCAATCCTACCCTCTGTGGCTGACCAAATTGTAAACTGACTAAATTACAGCTGTTTTCAGACTAACAGTATGTACCACTCCCATGCTTTCTGTGCAACTAAAGTCAACAAAAAAATACAAAATGCACCGCAAGCAAAGAAACAAGAGTAATCACGTCTAAAACAAAGAGATGATGTAAAGGGTTTTGGATGTAGGGCAAAGCTACATGATACTGTAGGTCTAATAGAGAGGGGAGGGTAACAACTCTGGTGAATTAATTGATGGTATAAGGCTTGATGCAGCTGTGTATATCTCTGGGCATATCTGAGCCAGATGAGGCCAGAATCAGGGCTCTGTCTTTGAGTCCTGAAAGGTCCCTCCGTCTCCGATTTGCACATCCAACTATCCCGGGGCAAATACACACACACGCCGCACGCACACACGCACGCACACACACACAGTCTCTCTTACAACTCTTCGGCCCATAAAATGGAGGTGTACTGATGTCAGCTTTTATTTGTGAGGTCTATGTAATGCAGTTCGAAAGACGGACAAACGCGGGACGTCCCCTGTTTGCTGGGCATCTCTCTTCCTCCATTTCGGCTTCAGAAAGCAGAGGAACAAAGACATTTACACAACAGAACAGTGGCAGCATGTGTGTTGCAGAAACACTGCAAGACAGTCTTCCTTCTAGAAGAACCACTTGTCACACTGACATACAGTATCGGATAGAGAAATTAACATACCGTTTTTTTTTAAATGTACTGGAAATCATTCGAATTCAGTATGAATATCCAAATGTCCCTCAAAACATCCCAGTCCAATACTCCAAAAATATTACAGGCCAGGGCATTCAGTGCTGCACGCCAGGGAAAACCTGATTCGCAGCCCCAGCCGGTGGCGAGACAGAGCTCAACCTGTCGGCCAATTAGAACAGACTCCTGCGAGGGTCCCACTCAGCCAAATTTCAAGAGGTTGCAGTGCCAGAGTCATTTTCAAGTGACTTTCGAGGCAGCCCCTGGGAGGAACAGCAACACAGGTCGGCAGGCTCTTTACAACACACAGAGCTAATGAGAGAGAGCTAATGGCAGCGACTGTGGAGCGACTGCTGCTGCTGTGCTATTCCACTCAGGCGAGCTACAGAGCTAGCGCCCACTCTCCTTGACTCAGCTCCCTACATTCTTCCTCTCTTCCCTCTCCTTAAACAGTCCATTCCTTCTCTGCCAGCAGACTATTTGGGGTTATTATGCTATCTTTATGCCACTCTGTCGGGTCGTTTACAACAGCCAATTAACTCCACTTAACACTAATTTTAGTAACAGGGATTTTTTTTTCTTTGTCTCTATACTACAGTATTTTGGAGATGTTTCATATGATTTGTAGTTACAAAGTGTCACTTTTTAATTTGAATGTATTTTCATATGTCATTTCTTGTCATTTTATGTCTTACTGTTAGAGAACAAGTGTGCTGAAATAGGTCAGAATGAAACTCCAGTTTAGTACTTGTTCCCATATTTCTTGCATTTAGTGATTTATTCAACCATGTCTGAAATAATAGCACCAATACAGCAAATCAGGTTATACCAGTGCCATGACAGTGCCAAATGTTGCTGTCAGTGATGGCTTTAGAATGTTCACAATTACACAGAAGCAGTATGTCCATTATAGTATGAATAAATTAAATTACTCTCTGTAACTTGAAGCAGAATGGGCTTAACCGAAGGTTATCTGGTCGAGAAAAACCCAGTAATCTCTCCAGGCACTCAATATGAAATGTCTGCAACATATATGCAATCACGTATGCAATATTGTTCTCCCCGCCTAGCCCATTTGCTTTCGTGACTAATCGGGATATAGTGCCCATTTTAGAAACAACACATTTCCTTCGCAGTGGCCAGAGATCAAAGAGCTCCTACTCTCCAATTACTGTCTCTCTTGTTACAACAGCAACGATAATTAAGTGTAGCAAATAATTATACATTTTTTCTCTTTAAAAGATACGTATTCCTCTGAGACCTGATAGTACATGAAACCACAATACATTTAGTAAGTCAAACTTTGTGGATAGATGTTGGCCACAAAGGCTGGAGTGAAAGGCCTAAGTAGAACTTTAGGATACAACAGGGTTCTTCAGCTGTCCCCATAGTACAACCATCTTGGTTTCCAGATAGAACCCCAAAATGTATATGCTCTACAAAAATGTTGCGGATGTTTTTTTTTGTTGCCAGGGAGAAGTGTTTTTAATTCTTGGTTGAACCTTTTGGTTTAGGTAGAACCCCTTTAAAACCTTTTCTTTGACTGTGTACACATTAGATATGTTCTGTTTTTTATGTTCTTCATCTCATAAATCACATTCATTACATAAATCAATTTCGGCATGACTCATTTAAACTCCGTGGAGTCTATATATAGTAAAAGTCACCAAAATATTATAACGGGGGGGACTTAGTCAGCATTTTGAAATCATGGTTATGGCACAGCTCTTTCACTCAGGGACAACGAGGTAGAGCAAAATCCAGACTTACATCCAATGCTTCAGGTAGGATGACAAAGGTGCAGGAGCTGTCTTGTTCTATGTCAGTGCATTAGTACAGGGTATCATGGCAGGATTCCTAGGTCACCTTTCCTAGAGACACATGGACCTTTGGCTTTATTGTTTTGGGGGTTTTGGGAGGGAGATGAAAAAGAGGATTGAGATGTATGCCCCACAGTTTGGACGTTAGAAAAGCACATCCTAATCTAAAAGGGTAGCTTAGTCTTTTCGGGAAAGTTTGGGTATAAAATTGGAACCTGAATGTGAATGCCCACTATACATCCATGACATTCACTGCAGGTGCTACCATGATTACACTTTGATCAAGGTACTGGTATAGAATTTTGCACAGCTGCAGCCCAAGCTCAACACTGATTATGTCACCAAGAAAAAGCCACACGGTTATACCTTTTCTGACATAAGAACACAGCAGCACCATGATACATGCTCACCTATGGACAAGCAGAAGTACTAAGGAGGAAACTCCTCATTAATCATTCATAACACAGAGGCGCTACATTTTCCACAGACAGTCCCAGAGACGGTGATAACATTGACATTATCAGTGATCAAGTGGCATATGTTTGACTGCATAGAAAAATGACACATTCCAATGTTGGCTCATCTAGGGACGGGAATGCAGAGATTTTTTTTTTGGCCGTGTGTCGCTCAGTTTCGTACTGCATTGACACTGGCAATGCCAGGTTTGTGCGTTCAATTCCCACAGGAGACCAGTAAGAAGTATTAACATTTATGCAGTCCTCACTACTGTAAGTCGCTCAGGATAACAGCCTCCGCTAACTGGCTAAAATGAAAATATCCACCCCTGATCCCGAGTATCCAGGATATTTCAATTCTCCTTATATAAGTTTTTAGACAGTTTGCTGCTGCGGTATGCTGCTGCCAGTCCCTTTGATGCAGCATCCAGGGACATAGCAAAAACCTGCAGGACCTGGAGGAGTCATTAACATAGAGCTCAGACGTGCCTTACTCACTTTTACAGCCTACTCACAGAGAGGTAGAAAAACACGATGACAGAGACGTGAGGGGCAAGTCTCGGGTAAACAAAGTGGAATCACAATTTGAGTGCATATTCGCAACCACCACTATTCACTGCAAATCCAGCCTTCATTCGGCTTCGATCAACATGTTTTGGCAATATGTAAATCTGGACCGCTGTTCGGCTAGACTACTTGTTTTATAGAGGAATGAAATGGTGTGGGTACATCCCTCCAGACAGCTATAACGCAAATCAAGTAGTGCTTATATAGTCACACAATCCTAACCTTTCTAACATCTCCACCGAGCCATGAGGAAATGGCATCCCCGTGGGCTTACCATGCATCCGGCATTAGTAGAACGCAAAAGCAGAACTGCTAACGAGGCGACTCCTCAGTCATCATTCAGAACATAGCGGCGGTACTTTGTAGCAGTACCTGGTTGAAGCTAGGTTAGCATTAACATTCGTGAATCACACCAACTCGGCAGTGAGCTGCCAATCTGACAGATGCCTTCCAGGTGGTAACGTTTGGGCCAGCTGTTGGTTCCCCTGCCGTCAACCGCTAATAAGTAATCCGAAACTGGCTGCCTATGGATGATGAAGTGAAAAAATGAAGCCTGTTACAGAGAATGCAGTGTATTAGCCCAGGTTCCCAGGTCCAACACAGAACCATATGTTAAGAGGATGGCTGGTTGAAGACACTGATTGGCACTTGATCCATTGATAGGCTGCTACGTTTCACTTTAGAGTCTTTGCCAGAACATTTTCACAATCAAAATGTACTGTTTACATTTGTCATGTCACATTCTAATGATCCCACTGGAGTAGGATATGCAAAGCACACCTGAAGAACTGTTCATAATTAATATTTGATCTAAATTACTTGCAGAGCAACAACTTAGAATAGTAAGTGCATGCATTTTCTTTTTCTTACGGGCCTCACATGGGAATTGAAACCACAACCCTAGCGTTGCAAGCTCCATACTTTACCAACTGAGGTACTGTACACAGCACCTGTGTGGTATGTAAGGTTACCACCATGCTCTCTTCATCAACAGAATACAGCGAAATCTCTCAGTGAGTCGACTTCTGTCTTTCCCATGGTGTTTAAAGACAAACAAGTTTGGGCTCCAGGACGTTCTGGCTATTTATCCACAGTGAATTCCAGTACAAAGCATGTAGATCAAGCTGTTGCTGCAGTGACACGGTGCCGGTGGCAATGTAAAAAAAAATTCTGTGACTCAGCAGTGCCACTTGCCGATAGACAGTTTGTCATGCATATGTACAGCACCATTATAACTGGAGGTAATTGCTTCAGAGTTTCATGCTAATGCATTGCTGTCTGTAATAAGACTGTGATACCGTTCAGAATGTATCACTCTGTACAGGATGTCTCTGTGTCAGTACATAGTAAATAAAGTAAACTACGGTGGTTTGCAGCCCCAAGTTCTATCGTGCGTTTTGAAACAACCCGGACATCAACATGAAGTCCAAGTGTCACAAGATAGCCCAAGGACCTCATTGCAGTTTACTAAACAATGTTGTGCCTCCTGCTCCAGCAGCTCCACATCAACGGTTCTGGTAGGAGCTTTATCAAAAACCAACAATTCCTTGGTGGCCTACATCAGACACTGTTTCTACAACATCAGCTGCCTGTGTTTCTACAACCACCAGCCGCTTGTGTGTACTCTGGTATATATCTTCATTCTCAATGAGCAGCACTCACCTGTCAAGCCCAACCAAACCTCCCTCCCTCCACTTCGCTACCAACTGAAAATCCTATGCAAATTTCTTTGGAGATGAATGGGGTGTGAGGCAATGTGATGGAGAGGATGGAAACCTCGTACTGAAACATCAAAAGTAGCTCCTCTTTTGAAGAATAATCATCTGCCGCTACAGCAACCACCAGGGACTATTCTGTACTCGTTTGCTTGCTGGGCACTGATTGGCTGTGAGGGGGATTTGGAGTACAAGAAAGAAAAGGTTGCTTATTAAAGCAGAAATTGTGCAACCAGTAGGTACAATGAACTCACTCCATTTTGGGGGGAAGGGAGGAATGAACAGGGATTGACATGTAGAGACAGAAGTGTGGAGGTGAGACATAGAGACAGAGATGTGGAGGTGAGTCCTGGGATAGCCCTTTGGGATAGCCCTATAGAATCAATAAAGAGAATCAGAGTAGCACTAGAGCAATACCCCCATGAAAATAATGGAGGCTACAGGAGCAACTCCTGCGTAAGTTGCCCGAATCACGACTGACAAATATTTCATTGAAACAGAAGTCCTTAGTATTAGAGTTTCCATTAATTATTAGATTGAATGCAAGCCTCATTCTACTATTATAACACAATCATTTATTGCAAGTGTACAACACCAACAGACAAATAACTCTATGTTACATATACTCATCAAATCCTAGTTCCATTTACAATGCCAAACACACTGCACGGGCATGATTAACAATAATTCCAATTGCTAAGCTGTGGCTGTCAATCAGCAGTTTTATTTTATTTTCCTCTCTCCCACTGTTTGGGATCAGAGCGTCGGTTCTTTTGCATAAGCTCTGATTATTCTGGCAGGGGGAGAAGTTGGCAACTTCACACATCTGGGCATTGAGGAAACATTCAGTCCCATTCCTTATCAGTGCTGAGCTTGCAATGATGTGTTGTTTGTTTTATCAGAATGCTACAATTCCACATGCATGATTTGAGTTATTGTATTAACTTATTTGTGTATCTCTACTGTAGTTTAATTCTGTAAATTTGGCTACTGGGTTAGGCTGACCTGTTAGAAAAACAGAGGGTGATAGTACAGCCCTGTTGGTTCCATGTAACTCAGTTGGTAAAGTGTGGTGCTTATAACGCCAGGGTTGTGGATTTGCTTCCCACATGGCTCCAGTCAGAAAAAAAGATGAAAATGCATGTACTCACTACTTTAAGTTGCTCTACATAAGAGGCTCTTGTAAATGGAAAATGTAAGAGATGTCAAGTAATATCAAAAATCCCATTTAATTCCCATTTTAATATCCTGTGAAGACACAAATCTACTAAGACCCACTAACCATAGTCATCCTCTCTTCCTTGGTTGTCATACATCTACAGCAGATTCATATTTCATCATCATATCTGTGTGCAATATAATGCAGTACCACCATGTTCCACTAGTATGACATTCTGTAACATGCACAAGGGCACACAATATAGGATATATGCCTTGACAGCTATCATCGGGCCCTATCACTTTCTACCCCTTTACACTGGAAACAGAATCAGAGAGCAAACTAGCTGGATGAGGTAAAAAGTGCCTGAAGGAGTTTTTGCTAATTTTAAGTTCATAATGCTCTCTATTGGGAAACAATATATAGTACAAGATGTTCTGAGAACTCTGCATATGCTCAACTATACCTGGGAGTCATTGAGTATTTCTTTAATACACTGCCCAAAAAAATTAAGGGAATACGTAATAATCACAGTATAACACCAAGTCAATTAAACTTCAGGGATATCAATCTGTCCAGTTAGGAAGCATAAGTGATTGTGAATCAATGTCACCTGTTTTGGTGCAAATGAAAGTGACAAATGTGCACTGGAAAGGCAACAGCATGACAACCCCCAAAAAGGGAATGGTTTTGCAGGTGGTGGCCACAGACAGTTGCTCTCTCCTCATCCTTCCTGACTGATTCTTCTGTTGTTTTGTGTTTTGCTAGTGTCCTTGTCACTACTGATAGCATGAGGCTGTACCTGCAGCCCATTCAGGTTGCACAGGCAGTCCAGCTCCTCCAGGATGGTATATCCATATGTACAGACGCAAGAAGGTTTGCTGTGTCTCCCAGTACAGTCTCAAGAGCAACGTTTTGGGGCGTTGTCTTGCTTTTGCCTCTCCAGTGCACCTGTTGTCACTTTCACTTGCACCAAAACAGGTGACATTGATTCACAATCGTTTATGCTTCCTGACTGGACAGAATGATATCCCTGAAGTTTAATTGACTTGGTGTTATACTGTGATGATTACGTGTTCCCTTAATTTTTTTGAGCAGTGTATTTGGAAAAATTACATAATTCGTAGTTTTACATTGCTGATCGGTAGTGGTAATAATTAAACACTGCCAGCAATAAGGGCCCCAGCCTTGTGCACCGGAGGACTGAAGGCAAAGACAAACAAACACTTTTAGCCTAATTGCAAAGCCAACATGGGAATATGATTCTGGAATAATTTCTAAATTTACAAAATCCTCTCTACACTCAAAATTTCACCTCCATCACACACCAACACTTCTGGGTTGGAAATTTTTTTGAGTATTCTTTAGAGAACAAATTCAACATTTTAGCAGACTTTTGAAATTAGGCAAATAATTTGTCAAAAAACATGCAGTCATTATGATGTTGCCAGATTCACTGTAGATTGAGTAGGGTGCAATCCAAAAGGCAACCTTTGACAAAATGGGTATAATAAAATATACATTTTATTTAATCCTGTAGGAAAACCAACATTTAAAACATTTTCTTTATCATAATCTGTTATAATGTTGTAGGTGTTTTTAGAAGCCAAGAAAACCCAAAACTCAGACAACAAAATCAACTGAGGCAAGAGACAATACCAAAAATAATGAAAATTGAATCCCAGAGAAAACTGAATCCTCCATTGCGCAGACTAGGGGCTATAAGAACAGTCCATTAAACATGTTTTTAATGTAACAACAAATTTGCCTTAATTATGAATAGCAAATAAATGTATAAAATATATTGATACCACATTTATAACAAATGCATGTAAAGCACCTAATATACAGCTCTGGAAAAAATTAAGAGACCACTGCACCTTTTTCATTCCTTTCCAAAAAAGTTTTTGGAGTTTTTGGAAGGTTTTGAGTGAAGAACAGAAGGGTTAAAATTAAGAGACCACTGCAAATTGAACACTTCTGTTCCTCACTCAAAACTTTCCTTTTCAACTTTTTTGGAAAGGAAAGAAACAGTTGCAGTGGTCTCTCAATTTTTTCCAGAGCTGTATATCTCCAATGGCAATGCAATATTAGCGTTACTAAGTAACTCTTGCCTATGAACCTATTCACATTAACAAGAATTGTTAGCCAGTATAAAACAATTTAAAAACAGCAAGCATTATTTGATGAGGTCAAATGACCTCAGTAGTACAGTTTTACATCTAGTACATCTGGGTCTTTAGTGCTCCAATGAGAAGTACTTCTGAATTTTGACAGTCATGAAAACCATGATTTGCTTAACACCTGAACGCTGACGTCAGTATGTGCCTGTGACCCAGATCGGCAGTTAGGCACAGCTCAACACCCTGGGGTATTTCACGGTGTAGCAATTTTTTAAGGGGTGAATAACATAAACTCACTCCAGAAGTTAAAATGTCATGATCAAGCTATCAGATTGGTATCATATTTTTAGCTCCAATGATTGGAATGTAGTCAAGGAGGGTAGTCACTTGTCCTATGTACCATAGGTTCGGTTTGCACCCAATGTCATACAGGTGGACAGTTGATGAAGGAAGCTAAATTGTAATCAGCAGTACATTAACGTTGGTTTAACCACCAAATTAATTTGATATGTTACGTTACATTTGGGAAAACACATTACAAAAGCTAATAAAAGTATCTTACGATCACAAAATGTATATGTTATGAATAAGATTTAAGGCTTGGTTCAGGTTAGGCATCACATTACTAGGGTTAAAGTTTGAGTTAAGTTTAGGGTTATGTTTGGAAAATGAAAAAAATATGTTAAGGTTAGAAAACAAAAAAGGTAAGGTTCGGGTTAAGGTTAGCGTATTCCCCAGAGACCAGCCTGGACTGGCGCAATGCACTTTTACCATGTTAAAAGCATGTACACACCAAAGTTGGATCTATTGCATGTTCTAGCTTCCAAGGTCACAACGGTGGTACAAATTATCTTATGGTAATGTACAGCCTTCACTTCTCCATTCATTCTTCACTTTAAAGGTGTATTTTGTTGCAATTTCAGCTTGTCATAAGTGTTTTTCAGGTACTATTTCCAGGTCCCATCTGCTGGTGGTTTGATTCCTGAATGGTGTGTGCTGCCTTAGGCCAGTCTCCAAACCCAATGCCCAAAAGTGGGATTTGGCCTTTGTTCTGGATTTGCTGTGGGCTCCCCCCTTTAGAGTAATCTCAATGGGTTTTCCCTCTGCACCCCCCCTGCTAGAAATTTGCCCACTATGATTCATAAAGCAGATTTAGGTTATGATGTCATCAAACCGGTCTCATTTACTGGCTTTCAAGACAGTAAATTAATGTGTTTGAATTCTAAATGTATAATGTTGTACATCATTCCTTCCCTTAGGGAATGCTGAGTATAGACATAATCTTGAGATTTGGATGACACTCTCCATCCATTGTTAATCTGCTGAGCTAAATGATGCGTGGTGGTGCAGCCTGGAGAGTTGGTTCTGGAGGCTGCCTGTTCAATCTGTCGTATTGCTGCCTGAAGAACTGGAAGCTGTCTATACTGTCAGACATGGTGGTGTGGCATAGGTCCAGTCAGACACTGTGTGTGTGGGGAGCGCATAGGGATTTCACCATACGAAAATTCAGAATCACCAGAGCACTGCAGCAGCTGTCAGATTTTTCCTCCACCAAAAAATCGGTGGGGGGAATATCTATGACGTCACAGTTTAGTACACACATCACGTAACATCTGAGATACCACTTGCCCGATACTGACTACATTTGGGTGAATACTTCTTCTTGCCATACAATAACAAGAGGTTCTTCATCGTTTATATGTTGTTCACACTGAAACTGTGTTTATCTTGGGACATTTTAAAGGGTATTTCAAGGATACATCTGAAGAAATAAAGCCCAAAAAGTTATTCAAAAGGTTATTCGAAGAACCATTAAAAAAGGTTATTAAAAGAGCTTTTTTAAAGGGTTCTTGAAAGCATTTAAGCAAGCCATGAGAAAAAAATAATGCCATCCTTAATGCATGGAGGGGGGCATGATATCACACCCTTAGCAGTGGCCCACATGCCTTGCAATGAGGAAAACTGACTTAAGGGGTCCCCAAACAAAGTTCCCCCAAAGAACACCTAAATGTGCCTCCAGATCGAACATTTATGTCATGACACATTACCCCAAAATTGGGGCTACAATAATCAACTGAAATTCTTTAGTTACTACTTCTCCGACATCACTGGCCTGAATTTGTCTAAAGTATAGTGAATTATGTGTGTTGTCATAGACGACCCGGATTTACAAAATTATTGGCCCAAAGGGGACACAACACTAATCAACTGAAAATCACACAGAATGTCTTAATTGGCCCAAGGGGAAGAGCTGCATCATTCATTGGGGAGAACATGTTTACAGTTGCCTTGTTATCGCTCCTTTTCTATCTTTATCACCCTCCACTCTCTCTCCATTTTCTAGAACCCTGGACGAATAGTTTCTGCTCTGGCAAAATCCTACTTTAAACCTCCAACTTTCGATCATTTCGATACTTTTTCTCATCTCCATTCAAATGATAGGTGAGAGAGAAAACGGGCCTCCTGTGTATTAGAATCAGGAACAGACCAGTGATATAGGCCACATTGCCTTGCGAATGAACAAGCTCGCCTTGCGTTGCGGTACTCACTGAGATGTGTGGGGACTGGGCAAGGGAGAATGAGACCAAAATAAAAGGGAGAGATAGATGAGTAGCACTCTATAGTTGGTTCTGTTGCTGTGACAACACCGCTGTTTCGCACTCCCAAATTGAACGTGGCGGTGAGAAATAATACCGCCCGCTAGTACTCCTCTTTGACTGGCTTGTAATGTGCAATACCTGCTGACATAAAACCAGGCCAGTTTGAAAATAAACCCCACAATCCATCAACAACATCAAGAGGCGTTTCTATGTAAAACTGTGAGGTGGCCATTGCCTCCAGTAACATTGCCCATGCAGGGCTAAAGAACTTCTAGAAAAAATGAACTCAAATGAATATGTGACAGGCCTGGTAGGACAACAGGGGTTATCCTCTGTTCTGATCTGACTTGGTTGTGTAGCGCCACTCTAACACTGGGTCAGTAGTGCAAGGACACTTGTCCCCAGAGGTGACAGATGAGCTTCAGGCACATAGTAGACAACACAGACAAAGAACAACAGCCTCAGCTCCACAAGCCCTAGGCACACACACAAACATACACATGCACACACACTCCACAGCGGTAACTTCAGGCTCAAAGACCACAGGCACTAGGCACAGGCACAGTATTTTATATAGACAAGACAGCTCTGAGTGCAGGGGGAAGATTTAATCCTTTGCAAAAACATCCTTATGAAATGATGTGAGTCGACAAAACAAGAATATTAAAGGGAGAGTCCACGTTTTTTTTATTAAGTTGTATGCTTTCTATAATGTCCTACAGAATGGTTTGGCAACAAGCTACCCTCAGGCAAATTATTTTTCCTCACCCCCAGGTATTTGGGAATATATTATATTTACATATTTTATATGAATTGAAAAGAAATTTGTGGGAATGATTTAAACAAATGTTTTACCCAAAATGCCCACATGTAATGTTCAAAGGAAGAGCTCTGATCCACCTTTCGTTCTACATTTTTTGAGAACAACATTTTATCTTACTATCAAGCATATTGTTTTGAGCTCAGTTGGACATAAAAATTATGTTACATAGACTTTTCCCAACTAACAAACACCCACAGATAAATAGGTATACATACATCCCCACAAAAACAATAATTTAATAATTCATAGGCCTACATAGGTGATTATATATGTTTATTTGCATGCTACCTATTTTTGTAAACTTCAGGTTACTATGCTAAAGGTTGTTAGCACTGGCTTGTGAAACTACTGTGCCTTCAGCTTCTTTACTGGACAAAAGGTACAAAAATGAAATCCACTCTCTAAATAAGCTAATTTATCAAAATCTCACACTATTCCTTTAATGTTTTTTCAGACACAGTATCTACGGTACATTACGTACTGTGCAAAGCCTATCTATAAAGATTAATAACTGTATTAAAAAAACAATGTCCATCTGGTTCATGCCAGCCATAGAACATAAGCTGCTCTAACCAAAGTGGCAAATGACCTCAGACTGAATGCCGATGATAAGAATCTCTCTTTCCTTGGCTTAAGTGCAACTTTGACAGTACAGATCACGATGTCCTACTGGGCTGTCTCCAAAATTGGGTTGGCCAGTCAGGCTTAAAGATAAACTAGTTTAGGACATATCTTACAAGTAAATATGTACATATTGCTTGTGGAGAGCATGTATCTAAAAACTAATATGGTGTCACCCTAGTATTATTAAGAATCATGATGTGTATATTCACAGCTACGCTGATGTTACAGCAGCTGTATATCTCTTTATCCCCATGTGATGTTAGCCAAATACCTGCATCTGTCACTATGATCCTGGCCTGTGAATCTGCTTGCCAGAGGATCTGAGGGCCTTAGAAACAGTGAACATGTTTCAGAAAACATACCATTTAATTTAATTTATTTAAACTATTTTTATATATCTCTAGTACCTTTAGTCTCTCAGGTCCACTGTATTATAATTACTATAGCTATTTTACCATTATAATTTGTCTAATACTATTGTATTTTGTTTTATTTTAGATTTCTCATCTTATTTCCTCACTCCCTGTTTTAAGCACCTTCAAATGCCCTTATTTGTACTACATGAAGTTTGAATGATTGAACAGTGTAATCAGTTGGTGGCACTAAAATGTCTAAATGACACACAATACTCACATGAAGTAATGACGAGTGTGTTCTAATTAGAACAGTTATTTACCTTTCTCAGAAGGCAGCAGATCCTCTCAATGTTCCGGAGTCGCTCTCTCTGTTGGACCAAACAGGAAACAATAAAAAATATTAACCCTTGTTAATATATAGATAGGCCGCATAGCCAACGTTTTGTCTGTAGTCCATCAAACCAAAGATCCGGAATTTGCCAGCTTTTGCGCATATGCAAATACACAGACATAACTACCTTTTAACTTCATCTGCTCTAAAATAATTTCATTGTAGGCTATAACTCAGACCTGTATGCCCATAAATGTAAACAGATAGATCACAAATAGTTAATATGCTGAATGATCCTGCGTATATTTTTAATTCATACATTCACCATTCAATGACCAGGTGTTTTTGCCTTTCATTAGCCTGAAGTTATACTACACTATTCTATTACATCCTGTTTTGTAGAATATAATATTATAATCATTATGTAATCTTGTAGACATTGAGTCAAAGAATAAATATCAACAGAACATAAATCAGCAAAAGAGCTTCTGGAAACCCTGAATCGTTTCATCTAGCAGACTATGAAAACACAATAGTTTCCCAAATTCGGTGCAGAGGTAAAGAAAAGTAATGCTATTCAACACACTTCAATGAATATACAAGATACTGTCGTGAAATAAGCTGTCTAGTCATTAAGACCTGTAGTACACAACGCTCTAGCCACTAGTCTATCTGCCGCCCCACAATGAGACAGGTAGGAGACTGGCCTCCCCAGAGGAACAGGCAGACTTCATCTTCCTCTGCCTGTGTCTGTGTTTGTGGTGCTTGGGCTTTGTGATGCCCAACACTGCCTAGAGCACTTGTCTACCCCCCACTTCCTGGCCAACCACTCCTCTCTCTACAGTGCAACCAGAAACTGGCAAGGACAACAAGGACCATATTTAGAAACACCAATGCCATGTGAGGTGAGAAGGCAAGCTCTTTTTCTTGAATGGCACATGTGAGCAGAATGGCATATGGCAATTATCCAGATATGTTTCCTAGTTTGGACTGTTGTCTCTGTGCCTGTTGTGGATGGATATCTCACCCTGAGAGTCACAGTGTAGGTCTGTATGTTTCTCCATAATACCAAGTTTACATGGTTGAGTTCCGAAAGAGCCATGCTTGCAATGCTGTGCTATTGTGAAAAGCTACTTTAATGAAGACTAAACATACATATTTAATTAGTATTTTTGAAAATCCCCTCACTAAAGAAGAACTTCATCTGATGGGATGTATAATTCATCACGGAGAGCTACTGTATGCTTCTAAATAATGTAATCTGAAGTAACACAACTGTAGAAAGCAGGCAAAGCATATGTTCTTACTAAGACCACTGTAACAGGTTTGCTGGCACACTATAAACATGCAGACTGGTGGCTAATCTTGATTTGAGAGTCAGATAGTTACACTGCTGTTTTTCTTATCTTACATCTCCAAACCTGATGGGACAATTTATCCCTTATCTTACAGTAAGTTCTATTTTTTTTTAGTTAACTTTTACATTATTCTATTTCTGAAAGTGCAGTGTGTTGAGTTTTAAATGCATGACAAAGTTTTACTTTAATATTATTAACATTACATTGACTTATTTTTGCAAATGTGTCCTTGTATATGATCCCAAATCATATATTTATATTGAGTTTTTCACAGACAAACGCAATTAGGTTCAAAAGTCCTGCAATCTGATCTAAAAATAAATAGAAGCAATTATTGAATGCAGGAGACATAAATTATAATTGGATTCTGATTTAAGTTTTTTATATTTACTGTATATTTACACTGATGAGCCAAAACATTATGACCACCTGTCTAGTATGCTGTTGGTCCTCCGCGTGCCGCAAAAACAGCGGCGAACTCCCGAGGCATGGATTCTACAAAACCCCTGAAGGTTTCCTGTGGTATCTGGCACAAAGACATTTGCAGCAGATCCTTCAAGTCCTGTAAGTTGCGAGGTGGAGCTGCCGTGGATTGGACTTGTTGATCCAGAACATCCCACAGATGCTCAACCGGATTGAGATCTGGGAAATTTGGAGGCCAGGGCAACACCTTGAACTCTTTATCACGTTCCTCAAACCATTCCTGAACAATGTGTGCAGTGTGGCAGGGCACATTATCCTGCTGAAAGAGGCCACTGCCATCAGGGAATCCCATTGCCATGAAGGGGTGTCCCTGGTCTGCAACGATGTTTATGTAGGTGGCACGTGTCAAATTGACGTCCACATGAATGCCAGGACCCAGGGTTTCCCAGCAGAACATTGCCCAGAGTGTCACACTCCCTCCACCGGCTTGTTGCCTTCCCACAGTCCTCGTTGCATCCTGGCAACGGGGCACGCGTAGACGGCCGTCCAAAGAAAACAGGACTCATCAGACTAGGTAACCTCCTTCCCCTGCTCCAAGGTCCGGTTCAGATGCTTGTGTGCCCTTTGTTGGCGCTGTTGACGGTGGGCAGAGGTCATCATGGGCACTCTGACCAGTCTGCGCCTACGCTGCCCCATATGCAGTAGGGTGCGATGCACTGTGTGTTGTGGCACATTCCTCCAGTAACCATCATTAACATTTTCTGTGACTTGTGCCTCAGTAGACCTTCTGTGGGTTCAGTTCAGATGGCACAGCCTTCGTTGCCCTCGCACATTGATGAACCTTGGGTTCCCAACACCACTGTCGGTAGGTACTCACCACTGTTGACCAGGAGCACCCTACAAGCCCTGCTGTTTCAGAGATGCCCTGACCCTGTCGTCTGGCCATAATCATTTGGCCTTTGTCAAAGTTGCCTAGGTCTTTACTCCCAGTCGTCCAGCCCATTTCTCCTGCATCCAACACATTGACTATGAGAACTGATTGTTTTGCTTACCATCTAATGTGGCCAGACCTTGACACGCGCCCTTATTAGGAGATGATGGAAGTTATTCGCTTCACCTGTGAGTGGTCATAATGTTTTGACTCATCAGTGTGTATATATTAAGTCAATCTGCAGGATACTTTCATGTTTCCCATTTGCATTGCATTGCCCCCTCACCCCTGTCCTCTAATGACCCACCGCAGTACATCAACATGAGAAACCAACAACTATGCAAAGTTAGAGTAAATTAGCCCTATTTTGGGACTGCAGCACATAATTTGGGCAAACCTGAACTTGCCTCTGACATGTTTTTCTCTGCTATCATCTTCAGGAGTATGAACGAGGCCATGCTAATATATTCCTGTGGCAGCCATAAAGATGCCAGATAGCTGCTGACGTTTCAACGCTTCTCATTAGTAAGCAATTAGAACGGGCTTGCTTTGAAATGTTAGTCAGCGAGAATTTGCTTGACAAGCAAGTGTGCTGGGGCACTGTAAATAAGATAAACAGAAGTAAACTGAGGTTCAGGTTGAGAGGAGAGAAGGGATGTTAAGAAACTGTCGAGAGAAGATTGTTTGTCAGATAAGAAGCCCTTCAGCATGTACCTACACAAAGTGGAAGATGTGTTCCGTCGCTTTATAGTTGACCATTTGTTTCTAACCGCACATTAAACACTGGCTACCCAAGTTCCCCTAGATGAAAAAAGTATACTAAAGTGTATTTTTTCTGGTGTTTCTGCGCTGCCGATTTGATTGGCCCCAATTAGAGGCAGCTGCCCCACGTTGGAGGTACACAGCAATTGCATTTATTCTCTTTTTTGCCTCTCTAAAATATGCATATTTTTTTATGCCAAGACGAGCCCCATGTAAATTTAGCAGACACAGCGTATAGCATAAAAAAAATATGAAAATTATATTCGTTCCATTAAATTGACGGTCGTAAGATAAAGCAGAACAAGATGTTCTCATACCCAGGTTTTATTAAAAAGCAAAACATTTCCCACTGGTTCTTCATCAATATATATCATGAATGTGTTTATAGTGAAATACACTACCATACACAATAAAACATATAGGCTATTTGTTGGAACATTTTACATAGCCTAATGAATAACAAGATACAAAACCCAGCAAAGTGTGTAGGACTATGGTCCAGAATCTTCCCAGATATTGCAACTAAGAAAACCATCAGCCATCTTTTTTTATGTATCATAATGTCATCTGCACTCACAGTTTGAAAAAGATGGACTCTTTTCTAAGTTGCACTAACTGTGAAAAAGTTTAACAACTTTGTGGAAAGCGATGAACAACTGCCAACCCCCAGATGGTAAATAGAGTCCATTGAGATTATACACATGACTTTGTTGACAAGAAACAACCCGTTTTACCCATTCTTTTTGCTGTGGAAATATATATACAGTATCTCACAAAAGTGAGTACACCCCTCACATTTTTGCAAATATTTGATTATATCTTTTCATGTGATAACACTGAAGAAATGACAGTTTGCTACAATGTAAAGTAGTGAGTGTACAGCTTGTATAACAGTGTAAATTTGCTGTCCCCTCAAAATAACTCAACACACAGCCAATAATGTCTAAACTGCTGGCAACAAAAGTGAGTACACCCCTAAGTGAAAATGTCCAAATTGGGCCAAAAGTGTCAATATTTTGTGTGGCCACCATTATTTTCCAGCACTGCCTTAACCCTCTTGGGCATAGAGTTCACCAGAGCTTCACAGGTTGCCACTGGTGTACTCTTCTACTCCTCCATGACGACATCACGGAGCTGGTGGATGTTAGAGACCTTGCGCTCCTCCACCTTCCGTTTGAGGATGCCCCACAGATGCTCAATAGGGTTTAGGTCTGGAGACATGCTTGTCCATCACCTTTACCCTCAGCTTCTTTAGCAAGGCAGTGGTCGTCTTGGAGGTGTGTTTGGGTTCGTTATCATGTTGGAATACTGTCCTGCGGCCCAGTCTCTGAAGGGAGGGGATCATGCTCTGCTTCAGTATGTCACAGTACATGTTGGCATTCATGATTAGCTCATGGAACTGTGACTCCCCAGTGCCGGCAGTACTCATGCAGCCCCAGACCGTGACACTCCCACCACCATGCTTGACTGTAGGCAAGACACACTTGTCTTTGTACTCCTCTCCTGGTTGCCGCCACACACGCTTGACACCATCTTAACCAAATAAGTTCATCTTGGTCTCATCAGACCACAGGATATGGTTCCAGTAATCCGTGTCCTTAGTCTGCTTGTCTTCAGCAAACCGTTTGCGGGCTTTCTTGTGCATCATCTTTAGAAAAGCCTTCCTTCTGGGATGACAGCCATGCAGACCAATTTGATGCAGTGTGTGGCATATTGTCTGAGCACTGACAGGCTGACCTCCCACCCCTTCAACCTCTGTAGCAATGCTGGCAGCACTCATACGTCTATTTCCCAAAGACAACCTCTGGATATGACGCTGAGCATGTGCACTCAACCTCTTTGGTCGACCATGGCGAGGCCTGTTCTGAGTGGAACCTGTCCTGTTAAACTGCTGTATGGTCTTGGCCACTGTGCTGCAGCTCAGTTGCAGGGTCTTGGCAATCTTCTTATAGCTTAGGCCATCTTTATGTAGAGCAACAGTTTTTTTTTTCAGATCCTCAGAGAGTTCTTTGCCATGAGGTGCCATGTTGAACTTCCAGTGACCAATATGAGGGAGTGTGAGAGCGATAACACCAAATTTAACACACCTGCTCCCCATTCACACCTGAGACCTTGTAACACTAACGAGTCACATGACACCTGGGAGGGAAAATGGCTAATTGGGCCCAATTTTCACTTAGGGTGTACTCACTTTTGTTGCCAGCGGTTTAGACATTAATGGCTGCGTGTTGAGTCATTTTGAGGGGACAGCAAATTTACACCGTTATACAAGCTGTACACTCACTACTTTACATTGTAGCAAAGTGCCATTTCTTCAGTGTTGTCACATGAAAAGATATAATCAAATATTTGCAAAAATGTGAGGGGTGTACTCACTTTTGTGAGATACTGTATATATATATATATATATATCAACTTCATTCAGCTATCTTACCAGTGACTGTTTTTATAATAATCAATAAGCAATAGAAATAAAAAATCATAGTGAAAAAAGGTGAATCAGAGAATAATTAAGGCTTGGTTCTCCCAAATGTCCATTAGAAATGGAGATCTGTCAACTGCTGATCACCTATTTTGAGCAAAAATCTGTCTCACTTTGTGTCCTAATCTTTACTCCTATGAATCCACATGTGCTACCATTCACAACCATTTTCCACATTTGAAGAGAGCACAATAAACAATAAAGATGACAGTGTTCTCTTCAGCTGACATAGCTCTATGTCCAGATCTTCAGTTATGTCCAGATCTTCAGTTTTGCTTTAACCCTAGCTGTTCAACCAAATTGTATTTCATATTCTTTTGCTGACACGTAAACCCACTGGACGTGGGTTTGGTGCACATTACTTCAGTATATTATGTACAATGTGAGCTACAAAGGACATTTGAGTGCATGAAACATTTAACATCACATGATCATATTCAGGGTTGCATTGATACGGCTATTTATTTTGTGATATTATGTGATTCATTAATTTCATTTATATTAAAAACATTATCTCTGAACAGACTAGACCAGACTATAACAGATAGCCTAATCAGGCAGAAGTACAGGAGTTTAAATGGGCTGGGAAGTGGTAGTGCTGGAGAAGCAGATTAAATACTGTAACAGGCAGTGTAGGGACCAATATGCCAATGTCACTAAAACATACAGAGGCAAGCAGCTTTTGGTTGCGATTTTTTCCCCACTAATGAGAAAAGTGTGAGTCAATCTGATGCATAATAAGGAGGTGTGTTTTATAGATGTGACTGGGAATTTGGACAGGCATCACTGCCATTTATTCCTTTTCTGACCGAGCAGAGCTGGTGGCATAACTTTTTGTATTATCTCTCAGTCAGAGGAGGAGATTATTTTTTTGGGGGCCCAAAACTGCTGAATATTCTGTTGACCCAGCAGGCCTTTTCAGGAGAAGCTGGTCCCTTCATTTTTTAGATAGATGACAGCAGGGCAGAAAGGGCAACTCTATTTAGAGCCTTCCTTTATCCACACCCCTTCTCTGCTCTTTCTCTTTGCTTCAAGCAGTTTGGAAATGGTGGAACAAAGACAACAGTGTTGAGATGCCTGACAGAGAAGTACTGTGTGCAGTTGCCAAAGAAATGCTCTACACACAGGAACAAACATCTGTCTAGGCCCTTTTATCAGCAGTCCACAGGTCGTTGTTTAGTAAATTTCACCTTGGTATTAAGATCAAATCCCAATGCCTGAGTGTCAGGTGCCATTTTTCAAAAGAACCATTAAAAGAGTGTCCTGACTGTGGTTACAAAAAATCCAATTGGACTTGGCGGTAACATTGCAACCTGGTCTCAGGGGACTACGTAGACAATTTTACGTAAATCTTTGACAGCCAAATTCGTAAGATATATTATGTTAGGTAAAGTAACATTAGAGTAATAATCCAGAAAAAAAAGTGAAAAGCCATTTTTCAATTGCTGTGTCGTGGCTCTTTAACCCCAATGCCGTGATACCTAACCTTTACCCAAACCCTAACCTTAACACCAGTGCTGTGATGACTAACCCTAACCAAAACTTAACCTAATCTTTTTCGTTTTCGAACCTTAATCCAGGCAAACTTACCAACCTGGCCACATTTTATTAGCAATTGTCATAAAAGTCTTTACCTGTTAGATGACGTGTGCTGAGCATTCTAGCACAAATTGGTGTCCATGCATGAAGTGGTGAGCTTAACTCTTTACGATGTAAAATGCTCTGGGTGTCAGAGCAACCAATCAATTATTTATCCCTAGCTGATTCCAAGAAGCAACAGATGCTATTAGAAAATAAAGGACTGAGCGCTGCAGGGAATAAAGCACTAAAGCATAATTTATTCTCATCAGGCTCTGCACTGCTGTGTCGTCTGAGTCTCTGAAGAGATAGGCAACCAGGCATCAATCCTTTCTGCATTAACACTGATGGGGAAAAATGCATCTGGGCCTGAAAGACACATTTACTACAACTATGACTCACCTTAACATAACATCCAAACCATTATGACTGACCTCAACCCTACCACCTAACCCTAAATCTAATCACAAACCTAAAACTAAACCCAATTGTAACACCAAACTCAATTTAAAGTTTTACCCTAAACCTAACCCCCAAGCCATTAATAGTATTTTCTTGGCGGGGACTGAAATTGTCAGGTTGCACTTTTTTCATGGGACATGTATTGTTAAACCAGGATCACGCACAAACTCGTGCACCAGAAACAGACACACCTCCAAACTGTTCTTGAACACACACCCTCTAGCAATAAATAGATTTCTTTCAGGCATCTGTTGGCACTACTCCCTTTTCTAGCCCAAATGATAATAGGATCTGTCGTCTTATCTGTGCCTGCAGCCCCAGGACCACAGACACTCACAGATGTGTGTTGAAGTCAATGTTTGTTTGTGTGCATACTGTAGGTTTGCATTAACGTGTGCACGTGTGCGTCTGTGTGGATTCCCACTGCGGTTCCTTCAGGATGAGCCCTGACTCGCAGAAAGACCCCTGGGAACGGGAGGATGACAGTCAGGCACTAATTATCCTGCTCCCTGGGTGTGAGGGTAAGGTGGCAGAGGTGGCAAGCATGGCAGGGGAGTAGGGTGGTCCTCAGGGAGGAAGTCATCCATCTCCAATAACCCCCTGAGGGAGGGAGAGTAGGAGGCAGGCTGGTATGCATGTCACAGTGGAAGGGACAGATAGAGTACGGAGGCCTTAGGACAGAGGGGCATGTGCCCCCTCAGATTTGACTTCTTTTCAGATGTCATATTCATTATTACCTACTGGGTGGTTTGGGTCCTGAATGCTGAATGGCTAAAAGCCAAAGGCATGACATCATATAATTTTTTGCTCTTCTAATTGTTTTAGTAACTGTATCACGCAGACAAAAGTCGGGCCCTTCACAGTCAGTGTCTGCCACACAGGACATCACTGCCATGAAAGGCTGTCTCTAAAAGATTCAAAATGTTTTTTGACATTTTAAGCCCAACAAGTAAATAGTGTCACCCAGAATTATTTGACCTTGACCTTTGACCTAGCAAAGATTGGCAAATGAGGCTACGAACAATTATTGCTGTCCTACACTCAAAATATGAGAGAAATCTAATCCAAATGAGGTAAACGTGTTCAAAGAAAAAAAAAGTATTCTGCCAATACAACATCACTGAGTCTTCGCCCATAGTGCTTGATGAAGAATGAGAACACATAGCAAGGGATCTGAGACTGATCATCCACGCAAAACCTCTCAAGATCGTCCTCACTTGTGGACTCTCCTCTTCAGGTCATCCCACATGTTTTCGATGAGGTCTGTGACCAGTGTTTGTGTGGAACTGGTTGCATGCTTTGGATCATTACTGATGGAAGTTTGAAAGATGATAACATTTGAACATCCTGGCACTGATATATACAGATATGACTGTAGAACCCCCAGGTACTCGACAGAGAAAATGACACCATGTATCCTATCAAGGTATCCAGGGCATTTGGAAGCCAAACAGCTTCCCAAGATGACATATCCAACAACATACTTCAAAGCAGTTAGTAGGTTTTCTTCTGCACGACTATACATCTTTAAATGTTAAACTTTGTGGCCAAAAAGCTTTATTTTTGTCGAATCTGACCATAGAATCCAGTTCCAGGCAAGGCACAAAAGGAAATAATATTGGATGCGTGGATCAAACTGAAAGCTGGACTCCCCAAAAATGTTACAGTGACTTTTTTGGTTTGAGAAATGACCACAAAGCCACTCAAAGTAACTGTTTTTAGACACATTAAGTGCAATGGGTTCCCTACATTTTTTATAATGACAGTATATTGACAGCACACTGGGGTATACAATGCAAGTCAAAGTCACCTCTAAACAATGTATTCACAGGGACATTGCACTTAAATTGCTCAAATTATTCTTGTCTATTCTGGAGTCAGAGGAAATAATAATCAAGAAACCCCTGAAGGGATTCAAGGAGCAGAACCTGTCCTTTATCAACCCCTAGTGCTCCATTCCCTCTCAGATGAAGCGGTCATCATTAATACTAAGTGTGTGCCTGAAATAGCACTACATGGCACACTTATGTACATTATTAGAGCGCATTTATTATTATAGTTAGCAGCTAAGAATTTACATTGTAGAATTTTATTGCTGGTCTGACCCTCTCAATTTCTGAACTGCATGATAGAGTTGAATAATTTCTTAAATAAATATTTTCTTTTAATTTGAATTCAGACAGAAAATGCTACGTATTACTTTAACCATTTTCTGGAGAACATGTGCAACAATACTTTGCATGTCTTGGCATTAGGTTCTGGGTTCTTCTCCTCTGGGGTAATTCACTGACATCACAAGATCAATACGATACTACTTATTTTCTAATACTACTATTACTGATGAAAATATTATTATTGTTATTTATTAGGATGGCGAGGACAGTGATGATTACGGCAACTACTACGGCTACTGTAAAATAAATGCATTGTTATTAACACAAATATTACTAATAGGTTATATCTCATCAAAAGTGCTTGTTTAGCAGCATGAAGTTAAATCAAAGCAGATCTTGGTTTTTTTTTAAGATCACAAGCCAATTTTTAATTTAAACTGAATATAACAGAATGAAATTAAACAGTGTGCATTTTGGAAATACAGATATTACATTTCTTCAGAAAATGTACATTTACAAAGATAAAATATGTTCGCTGAAAGTCATGTCAAGAGTGCATAAAGAGCGACGTTGTGAGCATATATGTTAACACTGCCCCACCACTTGCCTTGTGGGAATCAAAATAACAATATGAGATGTACAGGCCAACATATAAATTGGGGTCCCTGGATTGCCTCTTGGTTTGGGTGGGGTCCCTGGACAAGAAAAGGTTGAAGACCCCCCAATTCTAACACTAAACTAAAACTTGTATGGACCAATTTGTGATGTTTTATTATCTGAAGTTCCCCTATGTATTGTTAGACCTGAATCACACAGACACACGCAACACATCATTTGTCAAAAACATCCCACACACACAACACAGTAGATAAACATACGTACCGCATGGAGTGGATTGCCCTGATCGATGGGGACCTTAAAGTCTGCCTGCAGCTCATCAAAAGCTGTTATCTGAGAGAGAGAGAGAGAGAGAGAGAGAGAGAGAGTGAAAGAGAGAGAGAGAGATAGAGAGAAACAATAATTGTTTTAGATCTCGGTCTGCATCAGTGTTTATTAGTCAGTGGCTGTATCATTAACTTTAGCTGTGTAACTCGCTGTGGCTGTGTTGAGGGTTGTTGCTGTGTCGTGGTTCTAGCTGTGTCGTGGCTCTAGCTGTGTCTGTGGTTCTAGCTGTGTCGTGGCTCTAGATGTGTCAGTGGCTCTAGCTGTGTATGTGGCTCTAGATGTGTCTGTGGCTCTAGCTGTGTCGTGGCTCTAGATGTGTCTGTGGCTCTAGATGTGTCAGTGGCTCTAGCTGTGTATGTGGCTCTAGATGTGTCTGTGGCTCTAGCTGTGTCGTGGCTCTAGATGTGTCTGTGGCTCTAGCTGTGTCGTGGCTCTAGATGTGTCTGTGCCTCTAGATGTGTCAGTGGCTCTAGCTGTGTCGTGGCTCTAGCTCTGTCGTGGCTCTTGCTGTGTCGTGGCTCTTGCTGTGTCGTGGCTCTAGCTGTGTCGTGGCTAGCTTTGTCGTGGCTCTAGCTGTGTCGTGGCTCTAGCTGTGTTGTGGCTCTAGCTCTGGTTGTATACAGTGGTTGTATAGGAAGAGTTATAGGAGGAGTTAGCACAACAATCATAGGATAGCAGGACAAAAGAAGCAAGGCTAGTAATTGCATAGGTGAGTATTGTCCTATAGAGAAAGCTTTCATTATATGTTTGTTCCCTGGCCAAACAGAGGCACAGGAGAGAGTTGATGTGTTTGTGTCTAAATCCCCAGGGTCACGTGTGCATTTCAATGGCAAATGTCTGTGTGTGTGTGTGTGTGTGTGTGTGTGTGCGTGTGTGTGTGTGGTGGAGGGGATTTACTTGTGTGTGTGTGTGTGTGTGTGTGTGTGTTTTGGAGGGGATTTACTTGACACAGGACTGGAATAGCAGCTTGAAGCTGGACTAGGTTATTTCCCCTGGTAGACACACACATACAACCCTGTGGTGATTCCAGCAGGCTCTACTGTATGTTTTTGATGTTCCCTGAAATCTTCATGTGCCGACGGCCAGCAATATGTGTGGACTGTTTCTAAATACATTGGGCAGTCGTGTGTACTGTGGGGATGGAATATTCTGCAAATAGATGCCATATTTTCATGCTTACCATCCTCACCGCTTGATGACATCCTGTCTCCACATGGTTGGCATCATGCCAGTTTTAGAAGTTTTCAATAAGTATTTGAACTAAATGTTTGCTAAACTTTTACAGTGACTCCTTTTGCTCATTGGGTGTGAATGTCCATTCATTAAACGTGTTTGGCTGGACATTTTGTTCAACTGATTCAATATCTAGAAAAATGTAAACTTTGATTTTAGTCTTAGGTTTGTCCCGATACAGGAATTTGTTTTGCTGCAAAGAAGCTGCTGTTGCAGAGGATTCGACCTTTATTATTATTTTTAAAAACTACACTACATTACATAATAATACCTTACTTTGA
Organism: Esox masquinongy; assembly: GCA_016801175.1. Classification (NCBI taxonomy): domain Eukaryota; kingdom Metazoa; phylum Chordata; class Actinopteri; order Esociformes; family Esocidae; genus Esox; species Esox masquinongy. The sequence goes on along the minus strand of JACXGI010000773.1, from coordinate 13,280 downwards.
GGGCCTTTAGATCCCGTAACACAGGTTTACAAGGCATATCAAGCCTGCATGGCACATTATGCAGCCTTGCTGTTGTTGCACATCACATTAAATGAGTTAGTGGTCGACTGACAACTTAACTGGCAATGTTCTCTCCTCCAGTGTGTATGTGCCGGCGAATACTTCTTGGTTAACTTAGTGAGCAGTGTGATAAGAATAAGGACTTAGAATAAGCAAGATATGCCAAATTGGAGAGGTGCGGTGCATTGTCATATTCATTGCCGTGGGAAGTAAGGGTTTATCCCCAGAGGAGATTCCAAAATACATTTTTAGAGTTCGATCTAGCAGCCTTTCAATTACTGGCTCAATGTTCCTACATGCTATGCTATAAACTACCCTTTTCCAGGTAAACTATTTAACTAGCCAGCGAGTTAGCTAACATAGCTAAAGTTATTACAAATTGGTAACTATAACTATAGCCAAATATTTTTTTTTATTCTCGATTATGCTAGCTGGCTAACACACCGAATGAAACAAGCTGTCCTCATACACTATGAACATATTTTTCCAATGTTCAATAAAAGAAGGTGCCTGTCGCACCAAAAAGCACATTGTTTGGAACTCCCACTAAATGTGCTTTTAGTAGTCTGATTGCCAGATCTGAACACAATAGAGCTTTTATGAGCTTAGACACAGCTTTTCAATGCAGTCTTTGTATTCTGATAACAGAAGTTGCATGTAAATGGCCAGCAGAGACCCAGCCAAAAGAAAAGACTGCAAAGGCAATCATGGACAGGTCCTTAGTCTGGTCTTCACACCTTCACTGCAGGCAGATGTCCCGACTCAACAGACTGAACTGAATACCAACTAAATGCCTGTGCCCAGTACAAGCATTTGGAAGGCTTACAAATGGACTGGAGATTGTCCATTTGGGGTTTGCTGTTGTTTTTTGAAGTGGCAGCAGAATGCAGCAGCTGCACTCAAACAGGAAAAATGACTTTGTTTTCATTTATTTCATTATGTCTCTTGAAGCTTTCTATCCGAAATGTTGAAATACTCTTTGCTCCATAAGTGAGGAGGAATGGATCCTTTGTAGGTCTATCCAAAGACCAGCATGGCAAGAAAAATTTTGTTTTTCCCCCCAGCTCAGAACAACAAAATATCTGCCTCCTTTTGCCAGAAAGAAACGGGTTTTAAAATCATAAGAACATCATATACAGTATACAGGACAATACATACAGTGAGAAACGTAACTGATGTCACATCAATGGATGAACAGCCGATGTGTACATTTTCACAGGTGGGGCTATGGAGTACTGGCCAATGCATGCTGTAGCCTGCATCCTATGTCATACATTAACATGTGCGCACATGCCAAAATGGCTAGAACATTAAGCTAAGTTCATTAGAATGTTTACATTGACCAACACATAATGTCAAATCTACACATTTAACAGTGTAAACATTCCTTAACAGGGAGTCAATTCTATAGCAATCCAAAATACTTGATTACATTAAAACACCCGGACAGAATCCATGACTCCTTCAGTTTCCTTCTATACACAGCAGTGTAGAGCAAGTAGGGTTTCAAAAATCCTTCCAACAAAGATTTCTAGAGGGAATTTATTAAAAGTTCCAACGCAGCCCTAACTGTAACTGCCATCCACTAAAAGCTTCAGAAACACATAATAGCCACAATGTGAGTAGAATGTGTTAACATATGCTGTCTTTGCCAGGGGGACTATACATACAGTATGGGCACAGGTTTTTTTCTCATTGGATCCACTGGAGCTGTTCATGGGTGCGTTAATGAGACTAGTAATATGTTAAGAGCAATGCTACATGGAAGGAAATCACTCGACCATTGTTGTTGGTGAGTGTGAACCTTAGCGGAATGCACAGTTCACTTTGTATGTTACCTTAAACAGAGTGGCTGAAGATTGGTATTTTGGGGGTTTCTATAGTCTGTCAAACCCAAAATCCAGAGCTTCGCGAAGTTTTCGCCCATATACGGATCAAGTTCAACAACCACGCCACTCGGCAAAATATTATACCCAGCTAGGCAGTTAAACTAAAGTTTGCAAACACAATCTCAGCGGCTGTGAAATGTGTTTACTGTTGGCTGAATCGAAATTCCCATATTCTCGTATTCTCTTGAATTTAAACCAATTGAGCACAAATGTTTACTTCTGCGAATTGATCCTGGATGGATATTTAAAATGTTATTACTCACGATTCAGTGTGATGGTGTTTTTGTGTTACAGTACTCTATATTGTGCTATTATATTAAGTCATATCATGAAGCATAGAATATTATCATTATGTGACAATCATTATGTGATAGTGATTCAGCTGATCTAAATGAATTATATTTTCCAGAGTAGCCTGTTCTCTATGAAAGGAGCACAAACTATGTGTCGAGATTAAAACACTAGGGCAGAACAAGATCCTCACAAATGGATCCTTTCCAAACAAAATATGCTGAAAATGTTGGCTCTCCTGCCACAGCCCAATTATAATGCCCTGTAATCTATAACAATACAATCCAAGAGAAATAATATAACCAGGATTTCATTATGGATTACTGGCCATTACACCCATGAGCTACCTTTTGAATTAATTAGATATACAGTGTGTCCATTACAACGTAGTTTTCGCTGGATAGATTTTAGAGTTTTTGGTATGCCAGCTTGTCTTTGTCACTGAAACTTGTGTATTTAAACATAGAACAAATTCAGCTATAGATATTACATTTCAGAGACCACCAAAGCCCAGAAGCCGGAGTAGCGTACAGTATGGAAATAGGAAAAAGCAAAGTCACTAAGACTGAAACAGTGATTTCATGTAGGGCAGCCAAACAGTCCAAATTCTCCAGACAGTGTAGTGTCTAATAGTGTTTTCATCAGTCAGCATCAATACAGTTTAGTGAATGAGTGAGAGAATTTAAAGATGAGACAGGCAGAGGAATTTAGGTCATATTAGGTTAGGGAACTCAAAGCCAGGCAGGACATGTTACCCCTGACAAGTCCACTTAAAAACAAGCACTACTGTAATAAACCTGTCCAGTATTGGGATAAGATAATGTGCAGGATCATTAGATGAAAGACAGTTAATAAAATGGTTCTTTGCTGTAGCATGTATGGGCTAATTTCATTTTCATAGTGTATGTGGATCATGTCTTAAAACTACTTGGATGATGCCTGGATGAAGCCATGCATTTCACTATGCATGTGTGCCATCCTACCAAAGAGACTTCATAACAAGCTGTTCTCATTATGCACAGTTAAGTACTGTAGCTTTTATCACAGCTTAGCTTCTGTTTTTGAATGAGAATGGAAGAGCTGGAAATATATCCACCCTGCCATCACAACCATTGGGGTTCCCATAAGTCTCTATTTTGTTGGAACAAGACTGCAGTTGTCAGTCAAATTCTAAGTTCAGGGGCATAATCAGGCATGGAATTGGGGTTAGGGTTAGGTTTTGGCATTAAGGGTTTGGTTTAGATGTTAGGACTGGGTTTAGCCTAAGCATAAATTTTAGGATATAAAAGTTAATGTCAAGGTTAGGTTGAGGGTTAGAAGAAGTCCTACATTTTGGGTTACGGGCTAAGACAGAGGGAAGATAATATTTTTAAGGATACTACATTTCTCATCCTCAATTCGAAAGTAGTTCTGTTGTGTGTGTGGAAATGACCACATTATAATACACACCGATCAGCCATAACATCATGACCACCTGCTTAATAAGGTCCCCCTTTTGCCACCAAAACAGCCCTGATATGTTGGCAGCAGATCCTTTAAGTCCTGTAAGTTGCGAGGTGGGGCCTCCATAGATCGGACTTGTTTGTCCAGCACATCCCACAGATGCTCGATTGGATTGAGATCTGGGGAATTTGGAGGCCAAGTCAACACCTTGAGCTCGTTGTTGTGTTCCTCAAACCATTCCTGAACCATTTTTTGCTTTGTGGCAGGGTGCATTATCCTGCTGAAAGAGGCCAATGCCATCAGGGAATACCGTTGCCATGAAAGGGAGAACATGGTCTGCAACAATGCTCAGGTAGGTGGTACGTGTCAAAGTAACATCCACATGAATGGCAGGACCCAAGGTTTCCCAGCAGAACATTGCCCAAAGCTTTACACTGCCTCCGCCGGCTTGCCTCCTTCCCATAGTGCATCCTGGTGCCTGTGCTCTCCAGGTAAGTGACACACACGCACCCGGCCATCCACGTGATGTAAAAGGAAACATGATTCATCAGACCAGGCCACCTTATTCCATTGCTCCGTGGTCCAGTTCTGATGCTCACATGCCCATTGTAGGTGCTTTCGGCAGTGGACAGGGGTCAGCATGGGCACCCTGACTGGTCTGCGGCTACGCAGCCCCTTATGCAACAAACTGTGATGCACTGTGTGTTCTGACACCTTTCTGTCAGTACCACCATGAACTTTTTCAGCAATTCGAGCTACAGATGCTCGTCTGTTGGATCGGACCACACAGACCAGCCTTCACGCCCCACGTGCATCAATGAGCCTTGGCCACCCATGACCCTGTCGCTGGTTCACCGCTTTTCCTTCCTTGGACCACTTTTTACAGGTTCTGACCACTGCAGACCAGGAACACCCCACATCCCACTCAGTTTTGGAGATGCTCTGACCCAGTCATCTAGCCATCACAATTTGGCCCTTGTCAAAGTCACTCAGATCCTTATGCTTGCCCATTTTTCCTGCTTCTAACACATCAACTTTGAGGACAGTTGACAATGTTCACTTGCTGCCTAATATATCCCGCCCACAGACAGGTGCCATGATAATGAGATTATCAGTGTTATTCACTTCACCTGTCAGTGGTCACAATGTGATGGCTGATCGGTGTATGAATACAGCATACAAACAGAGTGGGTCCAATGCCCTTGGGATAATCTACAGTGAAATCAAAATGTAGACAGACCGATAGTGCATCGATAAGTGTACTCTTCAGCCCATCAAGTGCCCTCTGACTATCAGGGCTACACCCCAACCCATATCAGGGCCCCTAGGCTTCACCTCAATCCATACCAAGGCCCATAGGCTCCACCTCAATCCATACCAAGGCCCATAGGCTCCACCTCAATCCATACCAGAGCCCCTCGGATCCACCTCAACTCTTACCAGGACTCCTCCTCAAACCATACTAAGGCCCCATACTAAGGCCCCATACATTATATACAGTATATTTATATTTGTTATTTCCATGAACGTCAGCCAATAATAATAGTCAATAATATATATACAGTATCTCACAAAAGTGAGTACACCCCTCACATTTTTGCAAATATTTGATTATATCTTTTCATGTGACAACACTGAGGAAATGACACTTTGCTACAATGTAAAGCTTGTATAACAGTGTAAATTTGCTGTCACCTCAAAATAACTCAACACACAGCCAATAATGTCTAAACTGCTGGCAACAAAAGTGAGTACACCCCTAAGTGAAAATGTCCAAATTGGGCCCAAAGTGTCAATATTTTGTGTGGCCACCATCATTTTGCTGCACTGCCTTAGGCATGGAGTTCGCCAGAGCTTCACAGGTTGCCACTGGAGTACTCTTCCACTCCTCCATGACGACATCACGGAGCTGGTGGATGTTAGAGACCTTGGAATCCTCCACCTTCCGTTTGAGGATGCCCCACAGATGCTCAATAGGGTTTAGGTCTGGAGACATGCTTGGCCAGTCCATCACCTTTACCCTCAGCTTCTTTAGCAAGGCAGTGGTCGTCTTGGAGGTGTGTTTGGGTTCGTTATCATGTTGGAATACTGCCCTGCGGCCCAGTCCCCGAAGGGAGGGGATCATGCTCTGCTTACAGTACATGTTGGCATTCATGGTTCCCTCAATAAACTGTAGCTCCCCAGTGCCGGCAGCACTCATGCAGCCCCAGACCATGACACTCCCACCACCATGCTTGACTGTAGGCAAGACACACTTGTCTTTGTACTCCTCACCTGGTTGCCGCCACACACGCTTGACACCATCTTAACCAAATAGGTTTATCTTGGGCTCATCAGACCACAGGATATGGTTCCAGTAATCCATGTCCTTAGTCTGCTGGTCTTCAGCAAACTGTTTGCGGGCTTTCTAGTGCATAATCTTCAGAAGAGGCTTCCTTCTGGGATGACAGCCATGCAGACCAATTTGATGCAGTGTGCGGCATATGGTCTAAGCACTGACAGGCTGACCCCCCACCCCTTCAACTGCAGCAATGTTGGCAGCACTCATACGTCTATTTCCCAAAGACAACCTCTGGATATGACGCTGAGCACATGCACCAAATTTAACACACCTGCTCCCCATTCACACCTGAGACCTTGTAACACAAACAAGTCACATGACACCAGGGAGGGAAAATGGCTACTTGGGCCCAATTTGGACATTTTCACTTAGGGGTGTACTCACTTTCGTTGCCAGCGGTTTAAACATTAATGGCTGTGTGTTGAGTTATTTTGAGGGGACAGCAAATTTACACTGTTATACAAGCTGTGCACTCACTACTTTACATTGTTGCAAAGAGTCATTTCCTCAATGTTGTCACATGAAAAGATGTAATGAAATATTTACAAAAATGTGAGGGGTGTACTCACTTTTGTGAGATACTGTAAATATATATATATATATATATATATATATATAGATTATTATTATTGGTGTATATAGTTATTTTGTCAGTGTTTGTAGTAGAAGTTGCTATGATTGTTTTTAGCCTCACTAGTAAATCGCTTTGGATAAACAAATAAATGACTTAATGTAAATGTAATTTTTTATATTTAAGTTGATATTAACTTGATTTAAAAGCACATTACATAATGTTCACAACACTTAGGCTATAAAAAACCCTCAGATTATTATGATTTGAAATAAATTGTACATTTCACAACACCAGAACATTTGTGCAGAAATTATGCTAGAAGAATATGGTAGGCCACAGTTATATTTAAAGAAAAAATAAACAAAACCAAGAGAGGGGATATTACAGAAAAAAGTCCCAGTAATTTCAAAATGTTTCTGTAATCAACGTGAAAATCTAAGAGGACAAGGAGAGGTTTTACATAGAGGTGAAGGAGGCTTTGTGTGTGCGAACATTACACGAATTTGGGAGTTGGGAGTGGGGGGGCCTCCAAAGACACTTGTGCCCAGGGGCCTCATAGAATGTAGATCCGGCCTTGTCTTTATGTTATAGGTCTACCTGAGTTGCAGCAGTCTCATTAAAGGCTATAGGTGGGATATGCCCACTGCTCTGTACATGTTAAAGATGGACAGATGCCCATGTCTCCTATAATTGCTTGAGCTCTCAGTAGTGAACCTGATGCTCTATGTCAGTCTCAGGTCTGTTGCTATGCAAAGACATGCTAGAGCCCAAGGGGTGTGATTTGCAACCAGACCTATATCTGTTACATAAAGCTCCACAGGAGGGCGCAAGGACTTGCAGAGTAAATAATTTGATTATTAAAATATTGTAATGCGTTGTTATTTGTGTGTCTGTGTTGCAGGGACTCACAGCCCGTTTGAACAAAGAAAATATAACCCAGATAAAAGTGTGTGTGGAGAGAATTTATCTTAGTCGGTCAGAACAGCGTTTCCAACGTCACTGACAGATGTCCCAGTAATTGCAGAGTGGTGCGTAATGCCTGAGTCAGATAAAGAATTGCAACATCTTCTGCATTAACAAAATAAATACAAAATACGACCACGTAGAAGAATGACGCGAATATACAAGCCAAGAATGCTGTTCGTGTAAATGTCCAAGATACAAGTCCACACTTTAATCTAAATTGGAGATGTTTCATCTTCTCACCGAGCTGGTGGCATCAGCAAATGGGAATCATAATACAATTGAAATAAAAATAAAAGGTTGGGCTTTCAAATTGGACATCTGAATACATCAAATACTGTATTAATACTCTCTTCAAGCAAATAGAATGTGAGCATGCACAGTATTACATTAGACTGTTACACACCCATTCCGGGATGTTGTCCATAAACATTAACATTCCGAAACAAAAAGCTAAATATATCATAAAAACTCAAACACCAACAAAAATAAGTAATGAAAACCTCACTTACATGCCATATCGCAAAGAAGATCAGGGAAGCACAGAGGACCAGCGACAGCATATAACAGAAGGCAGCGAAAGTGAACATAATTGAATAACACGAGAAATATCTCCCAAAAGAGGACTCGGTTGAATTACATTCAAACCCCAAAAATCATTATGTTGCCATGGTTAGTCGAGGTGATAAGGACATCACTTGCTCTGAATATTTGCAACAAATTGTTGCGGAACGTGTCTAACCAAATCGGTCTTACTTTGAAGTCCAAACGTGTTGCCGCTCAATTTCCTAATTGAAAATTAGACTAGGACTAGTCATAATAACAACGTGACATTTCAGTGCAGAGATTGTTACACAATAGAACATAATTTAAATCATAAATCCAAACGATGTCACGAAATGGATAATCAAGATTTCCAAATTAGCCTATGCGCAAAAACATCCCGGATAGGAAGAATGCAATCGGCAGGCAAAGGTAATCCATAGTAAAGCGACCAGAGAATCTAGTTGGCTACCATGCGATTGTATTAAAATAAGCGCTGTGCAACACTCCTGGCACTACACGCAATAAACGGCATCTTCATACCACAGTTAACCTATAGCCTCACCATACCGAAGGCGCAGACACTGGCGCCCCAACAGGTGGATTTAAAGGGATATTTCTGGTATTTGCACGTTACACCTACTTTTACACTCACATTTAGTGTTGAAGGATTAACCAGAGAGCTTATTTGACTGGCAGGGGTATGTGCCATACTAGTGGTATTGTAGTGACTCACCAATAACATCCCCACAAGAAACTCAAAAGCCACGTCCCTGCGGCCTATAAACGCGTGACAGTATCAGAATTAATTCCTAATTCCCCTGTCAAGAATACACGTCTGTAACTCGATAACGAACTGTATTACTGAACATATCAAAACGTAGATTTAACGAAGAAAACGGTACTCTATTAAAATTACAAATTATACATTTGTTAAACAAAGCCTCATGTATGGCATATTGGATTATGTACAATATGAAAATTTTATTTTTTCTACTGCTTTTGCTATTTTTTCTTATTCATGAACTTGTAAAACAGTAAAACTTTATTTTCGTTTTCAAAACAAAAAAGCTAAACAAGAAGAATCCCTTCAAAGGTAGTGTTCAAGCCATCCCAATACCCAATCGAAAGCGCATGATTTTTATGATTCTAAAGTCTCAGCAACAATGCCCATATACACGCAAGTTATTGTTTTTAAGCAAGAGAATCGTTGAAAGATTATCCCAAATAATAATACATACATGGACTGGGTTTAAAAATCAATCCATGCCTGAAGTAAGATGCAGTCCATAATTAAAATGATAGACTGCGATGACTTGTTTTGTGATATAGCGTGAAATGTGTTTTGTATGAACTCTGCCAAACCCTAAGACTTAAGCACATCAGTTTACAATTGGCTATACAGGATGCAGTACAACATTTAGTTTCGCAAATAGTTTGTGGGCTTTGTTGATATTTTGGCGCCATCTAGTGACTTAAGCTACCTTATAAACAGTCTGAAAAAAAAAACCCAGAAAGAAATGAAACATGCCCCAAGAAATGCCCCCAGAGTGACAACTTGTTGTGACCATAGAAAATTATAGAGGCATCTATAAAGGACAATTTTATATGGACACGGCTTCCACCATTTTGAACAGTCTTGTTGATTTGTACTACTTGACTACTTAAAAATGCTGATCACCTCAATGTTTCTGCCCATTGGTGCTCACTGAGGCCATAATGGTGGATTCATAGAGATGTTTCCTCTATCTACTGTAGTCTATGCACGACTAATTGGTTATAAACAGTCCTTTTCCATGTGGTGTATCTGTTATTTCGTCTACCCCGTGGATCGTTCAGAAAATGACTCCCACAGTCAGGAGGCATCCATGCCAGTTTTCCTGGAGTGGGTGCAAACCAACTTGTCTGGTTCTTTAGTCTGCCCAGACAAAAAAAATCCAAAGGAGGCTTCTAAAAACCTTTGTGCAAATGCGGATAACCTTCAACAATCAAAATACACAGGTAGGTACAGTATATGCTATTAAATTTGGCCAATGACTCAGTTGCGAACTCAACTTACTTTTACGAGTCAGGGATGTATATACAGCTCCGGACAAAATGAAGAGACCACTGCACCTTTTTCTTTCCTTTCCAAAAAAGTTGAAAAGGAAAGTTTTGAGAGAGGAACAGACGTGTTCAATTTGCAGTGGTCTCTTAATTTTAACCCTCCGGAGCTGTAGGCGCCATTTCAAAGTTGGATAATGCATGAACAATTTTTTCACTTGTTAAGTCATTCACTGAAAGTCATTCAAATGGGATAGATAACGTAACTGTGATATGGGATAGATAACGTAACTGTGGTAACGTCTAGTCGGTTATCTGAACCTTTATGGTCAAATAATCTGGCAAGCAAGGCACATATCCAATGGCCCTGACCTCCAGGATGCCTCCACTGGTTTAGTTAGTCACTTTCACTCAGATAATATCCTGTGGACAGATATGAACTGTACTGTACATCTGTCATGAGACATGCAGAACAGGCAGCAGTAGAAGAGGCTGAATGACTGAGCAGACTAAGCAAGTGAGGAAGCAAAGATCAGTATGAATTTCAATACGCCTGTAATATGCCATTTACAAAGTTCCAATCAGTGATTCTTCGACAAAAAATGAGCTCCCTCTCAATCTCAAGTCCGTGAAGAGTCGAACGTAGAATTATTCGTCCTTCTTGGCCATATTGATATCTAGCATAGCAAAACACAAAGCGTTCTAAAAAAGATTATTATAGCTAAAACCAACAAAAAAATGGAATGATCACTACAACTGCTTTGTTAAGTGTAGCCTCACCTCATTCCCAGACCTTTCCTTGCTGCGCGCAATAGCCTGGGGACGGAGTTAGGTGTAGGCGTTCTTAACAACAACAAAAAACACAAGAGACCTATAATGTCCAAATGCTTGTAAAGTAGCCTGAATATAGATTTCACAGGGTGTTTTACAGGGTGCGCGACCAAACCATGTGCTGGTGCCACCAACTGAAAGATTCAGTTCCACCAGTGAAAGATGTGGCCTGGAACAGGGATACCTTCCAGCACACTTCATCCATCGAGTCCCTCCTGTGCTCTGCTGCAACATTGCCATTATAGGTTGTCATTGAAAACACTATAATGAGTTCAGGACAAAAGCTCTCGTAGGAGAACTATGAAGAGTAATGTCTTCCTTATTCAGTTCACCAGCTGTTTTTCCAGGTTACACCAATTGAGCCGCCCTCTTCTTTTTTTTCAACAAGTATAATAGAACTTTATCCTTAAACTATAATTTTGCATAGTTTGTTACAAAGCCCAAAGGTTGTTTATTTAATTCAGGACCAGATTTTGACCAGATTCTCTGTTTATCTGAAATACAGCATTCTATGTAATAGTCTACAGTTTTATCTTTCTATACCATGTAGTAAAACTATACTATTAGAGACTACTAACAGACAGCCAGCTGAAAAATGCCCCGACTGACAAGCCCACCAGATGAAAAAAATGTCTTAAATTGTGACTAACAGTTGTGAGTGCATACATTTCCATACTGGTTGCCCCCCCCCCCCCACGGAATCAAACCTATAACCCTGGCACTTTAAATGTCAGGATCTAACAACTGATCAACACAAACCCTAATCGTTGCATGCTTTGTTCAAGGAAAACTCTCAGAGAAGTTTGTCTCTGTCACCTAGCAACAGCTTGTAACTTTAATGCGTTTACAGTAGTTCTTTATCATAGGCTAGCTTTTTGTACAGGCTATTGTTTCCAAGAAGTCATTTAGACAAGCCCATTCAAGACACTTGATCTATACAACACACATCACAACTACCAAACCGGGTCGAAAGAAAATAGCTTATCAGGTTAACTAATGCGCAATGTGGCTCCCATCAATGATGTGTTCTTTCAACGCGTTGGAGAAGCACGGACGCCATAGCACACAGAATTCAAATGGCGTAGAGAAAGAATACAGACCGCACATTCGACATATAGAGCCCAACCTAACAGAGTAAGTGTCTTCCTGACTACTGAATAATCTTCAAATGCTGTTCATAATGATGGGTATTCAAATGTAAGAAGTATAAAAGAATGCCATTTTTGTACCCTGCATATTCCTTCATTCTGTCAGCTTTGTTTCTACTCTGTATGTTTCTAGGGCAACTGAGGTACAGTTCTAAGGTAACTTAGATACAGCCAGAACAGGCACGTTGACAATTTCAAAGTCCAAGTCAATTTCGCTAACAGATATTTGAGAACACCAAATGGTTCCTTTAGCATTCCTTTATAGTTCAACTTTAGTCATTCCTCCACCAAGATATTGCAGTTGGCAGACAGTGTGACGAAGACAAAGTAATCACCCACGCCACATAAGTGTCTCTGAAACTGATTTGTCAGAATTGCAATATTCTGGTAGGGATGTATGACTCATCATTAGCTGTGTCACAACAGCAAAGCAGAGGAATATGCAGCAGAGCCAGCATTCATTAATCCCGCAGAGCTACTCCTACACAGCCGCTCAGTTTACTGCAAATACGCGTACATTTTTTAATCTGGTCCCATGATGCAACATGTTTGTGGCTTCTTTACCTAGAACAGCCAATCGAGTAATTGGTTGTTGATGCTTCGCTGACGATTAGCTGACTAGCTCTGTCAGGTTTGTTAGGATTGGTGAGTGGGAGCTGAAAGGTGTGCTATATGTCTATGTTTCAGGTGTGACCTTGACTGGAGCTCTCGTCTGCGATGGCTGCCTGAGCCTCACTACAGTGATGCTCCGCTCCCTCATATTAAAATGGTAAAGTTCCCTGAGGAGACCAGACTGCTCAAGCCTTTTCCACGTAAGTCATTCCCACTCTGTTTCCTTATTACTCTGCGTGAGGAAAAGTGGAATTTTAATTACATTGATTTAAACCAATATGAAAGAGGCATTGAATTCACAATGTTCAAATTTCAACAAATAAAGATTCAAAGATATGACATGTACAGGTGCTGGTCATTTAATTAGAATATCATCAAAAAGTTGATTTATTTCAGTAATTCCATTCAAAAAGTGAAACTTGTATAATGTATACATTCATTCCACACAGACTGATATATTTCAAGTGTTTATTCCTTTTAATTTTGATGATTATAACTGACAACTAATGAAAACCCCAAATTCAGTATCTCAGAAAATTAGA